>CAUYQV010153990.1:0-42984 GCA_963574575.1 Galagoides demidoff | reverse complement strand
CAAGTGAACTGGGAAGCTTTGAGCAAAACAAATTTTACTTGAGAATAACTATCTTAAAAATGTAAAGGACAATTTATATTATGCAACAATTCATATTTATACAATTAGATAAATTATCAGGACTATCTCTTAATAGGCATGGATAAGCTGGCAAAATGGTAAATAGGCTAAGTAAAAGATTTTAAAGAATAAAACACGGAAGTCGTAGTTCACGTGGGAGGAACTTGTCGTGTCCATTTAACTCAAGCATCAGGTCACCATCTCGAGGGGAGTGACAGAATCTTGGTCTACCTTTGTAAAAAGTTCAAGACCTCTCTCTCTTTCCAGACCTACATCTGTAACCTCTTAATATTCCAGCCTAAAGAAATATGTCCATGTGAAAAGTGGCTAGAAATGGAGCAGGATAATGTCTTTCCTTAGAGTCCATGTCATAAGCACACTTTTAGACACAGTTGATCATAAAACCACGCTACTTACATGGTTTGAACAATCTCAGGCCACAAAGGTAATTTAAAATGGTTCTGCACAACAGCATTCCTAGGCATCTAGAGAAGTGAGCACATACGCTTTGTGTAGAAACAAACTCAACCTTGACCTTGAAAAATTCTCACGGATAAAGTTAAAGAAATAAGATCTCACTCTTATGCTCACAAAACACTCACGAAAATAACTCACAAATGGAAACCATCATAAAACAAATAGACAAATTAGGTATTTGAAGACTGCAGATATTATAATAATCAGGGACCAAATATTAAGTAGGTTTAATATGGTTAAAGAAAAAAAGTACTGGAACAAAGTAAAAACAATGATTCTAAAATGAATAAGTACATTTTTTTTTAAGTTTTAAGCAAAACTTTTAGAAATAAATAAGAAAAACTCGAACTTTAAGGAAATTAATGTATATTATATACATATATACAAGTGTATAGCAAAAGAAATGGATATACGTATTTGAAAAGATATCAAGTAGAGCTTTACCACCTAAAATCCATGTCTCTCTCTGGTTCATTCGCCAATTCAGAAGATATATAAGTTTGTGTACATACACACACACACACACACACACATACATATAATATCTTACTCTCTCTATATACACACACTTATTTGACAGCATGAGAGAAATAGCAAAAATAAAATATTTAAAGATATATTCCATAGTGAAGTCCAGAACGGAGAAACTGTTAAATGTGAAAGATAGAAAATTTGAAAAAATGACTGATAATTTTTCACAATTAATGGAGAACAACAATCCAAGGGTGGCTAATAAGTTCCAAGCATGTAATTTACATACAAGCTACAGTAAAACTGGAGACAACCAAAGATGATCTGAAGATTTTAAAACTTGCAGAGATGAGAGATACATTATCATAGAAGAATAATTATAATGAAAGCTAGCTTTCCAAAATGTTCAAAATCAAAACAGTGAAATGATACACTAATATGCTGAAAGGAAATAAACAATGAAGTAAGAATTGTAAACCCATTATAAGCAGCTTTTGAAAATAAGAGTGAGAAAAGTAAATCGCTTTTGGACAAACAACATCTGCTTTGATACAAACAGATAATCACTGAAGAAAATTCTAAAGGATTGACAGGTATTTTTTTTTTTTTTGCCTTTGTTGTTTACTGCTGCAATCATAATAGCTAAAATACTGCTTGGAATATAATAGGTTCTCAATATATATTTTTCATTCATTCATTTGTTAAAGAATAATGAATTTCACGTAGCAAGAACATGATTTTTCTATGGAAGGTCCGAGATTTCAGTGAGGAAATTAAAACCAAATAAACTTATATACGTATATGTAAATAAAATTAACAAGCCGTGACAGTATAAAACTAAAATATTAGTATGCTGTGGACTCATAAAAATAATAATAAAACTAAAATGCTTTGCCATAATTATACATATCATAATGGATGTGGCCAGAAATAAAAATATTATAGTGTTTTTTATTGCTTAGATTTAGAATAATACTGAATTATTTCACCCTTGATCTATATACAATTTGAAATTCCTAAAGTAATTACTAAAAAATAGATAACATAAAACCGACATTTATAGACACAACGGCAGGAAACAATAATTGAAAATCAATCAAAAAGTAAATAAAATATTTGAAGGTAATAATGTAAGAAGGAGGAAACTAGAGACACATATAAAAATCCACTCACGACAAATGAAGGCACAGAATTTATAGTAGAAATAAATCCAAACTTTTAAGAAATCACAATAACTATAAATTAACTCAATGATCCAGTTAAAAAGACCAATAGACTGGAAAACATAGGAAAATAGAAATGTAACAAGGAAAAAGACGAAGAGATGCCAGGCAGAACATTAACGAACTCAAAACGTGTGAAGTGACTGAAGAGAAATAAAAATAGGTCAGGATTTTCTGCTCACTGACCTGTACTGTCCCCTGGGTCTTAGGTTTTATGTACCCATTATAGCCTTTTGTTGTTTTTGCTGATGCTATTTACATACATTATTGAAAATGGAAGATCTATAAAAGTGTATTTCAAAACGTAAAGCTATAGTACGGACACCAGAGAACCGTGATCTACTTTGTGATAGATTTCTCAAAGTGACTATGATATATGCTTAAAATCCTGCTGATGTACACTCAGCTTTTCTATAAGTATTTCAGTGGAAGGTGGTAAATATTTTCAGAATAAATAATAACACTTTATGCATAATATAAGCTATGCTAGTCTCCTTGATTTAGATAGATTTTTTTATCTTACCTGTTTCATTCATTCCAATGGTACAGTGAGAAACAGGTATTATACTGATGCTCTCATGGGATTCATTTAGTAGCTCAGACAACAGCAGAATATATACCCATAAACATATTATGGAAAAATTGGGGACGTTGACAAGATGGTGTCAGGGGAAAAAATAATAAATCTTATCTTGTCAGAAATGTTATATTTAAAACATGCCAATGGGTTGTCATTTCTCAGCATGTTGTACTAGGCAGAGGACATATTTCATCAAGAAAGTCCCCTGTGAGCAAAATTTACATGGCTTCTAAATTTAATAGTAATATGTAAGGAGTAGTTTCTTAAGACACAATAAAATAAGTATTTTCTGCATGCACACTAAGTGTTCAGATGGCGCTTAATGTTTGTTGAAAAATTTCACCGTTAGTTGATTAAAATTCCAAGCCTTTTATAATATATAAAATGCTGATATTTATTAATTTATACTTTAAACTGATACCTGTGCATTTTAATAGCCAAAAAATTATATGATTATAGTAGGATTAAGCAAAATAGATGTCAGGAAAAAAAAATATTATTTAAGCTAAAGAGAGTCAGTATACATTTGTCCAAGAAGTTATAATGATTTTCAACTTACGTTGATCTAATTAATACATGTAATCTATATATTTTACACAGCGTCCCAGAGAACTATGAAGAGAAACAGTCGATTCTTTTGTCAATTGGGATATTCTCTCAACCCTTTCTTAGTGATTGAAAAAGCAGATAAAAAGTGTGGGAGAATATGACAAATAAAACTGTTTAAATGAATATATATAGAATGCTTCCCCCAGTGACTATAGGATGTATGTTGTTTTCCAAGAACATAAGTACACTGAGGATATTTGGTGACATAGGCCACAAAACAAGTCTCTAAAAATTTCAAATGCTTTGTATGATACAGACTACAAAGATTGTTATCCATAACACCATTATCCTAATAAGTAAAAAATAATTAATAAGAAAACACTGGAAATTTAAGAAATATATGCACATGTATCTTATTGGTCAAGGAAGAAATTTAAAAAGAATAATAGCTAGATTATTTAAGACTTGATGATCCACAATATGTACCTATTCATATTTGTGAGATGCAGATAAATGCCACTTAGAAGAACATTTATGGTTTAGTATTCAGAAACCCAGGTGCCCATCGACCCATGAATGGATTAATAAATTGTGGTATATGTACACCATGGAATACTATGCAGCATTAAAAAAAGATGGAGACTTTACCTCTTTTATATTTACATAGATGGAGCTGGAAAACATTCTTCTTAGTAAAGTATCTCAGGAATGGAAAATAAAATATCCAATGTACTCAGTACTACTGTGAAACCAATTTGTAATCACTCACACTTGAATATGAAAAATGAAACACAACTATAGCCTAGGATGAAGGAGGGAAGGGGAGGGAGAGGGGAGTGAGTTGATAGAGGAGGGTTAGTAGGGGGACCATACCTATGGAGCATATTGCAAGTTCCAGTTGGATCTATTGGGTATAGAATACAAATGTCTTAATGCTGCAATTGGGTAAATGAGGTGAAGGCTATGTTGATTAGTAGGATGTAAGCACTCCAAATTGTACAAACAATCAGCACATTGAATTCCATAATGGCATAAATGTATCCATGATCTATGTGCAGATGACTTAATAAAAAAAAAAAGAAAAATGTTTTTAAAAATTGGGAGGTTATGAAATGAACAAAAGAATAACATGACAGAAAGTTAAAGAAGGAACATAAAAGGAAAAGAAATTGAAAATTAATATCCCATAGGGAAAATGGTTGCCCTGCAGCCCAATACATCCTTCTCAGAGACCAGAATTAGTTCTTAACTTAGGAACCACTAGACATGTCCCTATTATAGAATCCAGGTCACCTGATTGAAAATTTTGTGTTCCACATGCTGCACACTCTCAGGTTGGAACCCTACACAATTTTCTTGATAGCACACATTTAATTCCCAAATAACTGGTTATATATCTTCATTTAGAATTTTTTAAATATATGTGCAAGCATGTGGGTATATGTACAAAATGCTGAACATGATAGCCAGTTATTTTGTGATTAGTTAAGTGCTTGAAGGGAAAAATTAAGAAATGAATGGGACAGTACACTCACGGCCAAAACCTACCTGCATCCTCAAGGTTGTACTCAGAGATTAGAGGAAGAAGGGGTGTTATCATGTGTGCTTTCTCAAGACTATTTGCTTTTTAATTTTTTATTTTAATATAATTTTAGCATTACAGAGGAGTTGCAAAAATTGTATGGAGAGCTCTCACATGTCGCTCACCCAGCTTCCTCTAATGTTAAGAACTGGTGTAACCATGTGATCATCAAAACTGAGAAAAGAAATTAATATTAGTACAATTCCATTATCCTAACTGCAGACTTTATTCAGATTTCTACTGGTGTTCTTTTTCTGCTCCTGATTTAGTTTTTATGATATAAGAAATAAAATTTTTCAACCAGCTGTAGAGGTACCTTTGTGATTTGATTATCAATTTATTATCAAGTATGCATTTATTGTGCCTATCATGTACAAAAAGTATTGCTCTAGTCTTAATTTTCCACTATTTCTATAGCTTAATATTTTATTATTTAGACTTGCCATTGAAAGGGCCAGACCAGTGCCATTTTGTCATTTACTGCACAAGCTCTGTTAAACCACAGGGCCACTCCCTGCTTACCCCCCCCCACCACACACCTGCTGCTCAGCCATTAAGCCCTTGATTGAGACACCTTAGGCAGACAGCTACCATACCACCATAATAGGAAATAAGTATCAGTTCCCTTGGACAACTGTCGTAATAGGTAATAAGTTTCAGTCCCTTGAACAGCTCCCATAACAGGTAATAGGTTTCTACTGAAATTCAGATATTCTCCTTCAACTACCTAATTAGGCTACACCACCTCTAGCCCCGGTTAAGAAATCCCCTGTACCAATCCAAATCCTCTTTTACTAGTGAAATCACTAACCACCAATGAAAAGTATACTCGTACCCTCCTACCCTTCTTGCTTTCTGTACCCCATAAAAACTTTCTCCACGCCGGGTTCGAGGCTCTTCCTCAGTGTGTATGCCAGGAGAGTCCAGGCTCGGGCATGGCCCAGGCCTGAAGGCTCGTCCTTGGCTTGCGTGCCAGGAGAGTCCGGGTTTCCCAGGGCCTGAATAAAACTCACCTCTTGCTTCTTACATCAGAGTGTGTCTCAGACTGTTTGCTGGAGGTAACCTGGGAGAATTTTCGGGTACAACACCATATGCTTCCTCTTCCATAACACATGCTGTTTCCCACAGACTAAATAATATCTCCATCTCCTTTATCAGGGCGTGAACACTTAATGTTCAGAACACAGAATAGATCTCCCATGGTCCTGACAATCAAAGTTTCTATTTAAGCGATAGAAATCACCCCAGTAGGATCAGCACTCGTAGATCAGTGACTAGGGCGCCAGCCACATACACCAAGGCTGACAGGTTCCAGTCCAGTCTGGGCCTGCTAAACAATGACAACTGCACCAAGAAATAGCTGGGTGCTGTGGTGGGCACCTATAGTCTCAACTACTCCAGAGGCTGAGGCAAGAGCTTGAGGCAAGAGCTTAAGGCAAGAGCTTAAGCCCAAGTTTGAGGTTGCTGTGAGCTATGTCGCCACAACACTCTATGGAGGGTGACAAAGTAAGACTCTGTCTCAATAAAAAAATAAATAAATAAGAAAGAAAGAAATCACTCTAGTATACAAAACTGTGATTCCTTATTTCTTTGTCTTTATTCCTTTGGTGGAGCAGGAAACAACCAATATGATGGAGCTTCAGAAACTAATAGTTGCTTTAAAATAGAAATATAATATTATCTTTAGTGAATTGCCTTATCGTCTATAAATTCTCAGTTGGTCCAAGTATCCACCCTGCACTACTTAACAGCGGCATTAGGCTAATCATGTTGTTTTTCCTCATATAAAGATTTTATGACTATATGCAAAGCAAGCTCCAGGGGTTAATGTCTTTATCGACTGATAGAAGCATTCTTTTCCCTGTAGAGAACTAGGCAATATATTTTAGGAAATGGGAGATAACAGTTTTTTGGGGTTTTTTTTAAGATGGGTAGTTAATATAATTATCATATCACTTTAGGGAGTTGCTTCTGAAAACAAGTAGACAGGAAAGAGTAGAATGAGGAGAGGTTAGAGGCAAAGGATTCTGTTTGGATGAGGTGACCAAATTTTAACATTGGTAAAGTGGGACACCATTGAGGGGAGGGAGGGCGGGGCCTGACAACAATGCAAACTTTGATAAGCAGTTCTCGATAATCAGTTCTCAACAATTATTGGTTAATATTAAAGTTTAACATTATAAAATGAACAAAAATAATATTAAACTCATATCCTGGTGAAATAGTCACATGGCAGCCGAAAACCATATATTCCCTTCCTATTTTAGCCGCGTTCCCTAGCTTGTCGGGCATTCTTTCCAAAAATCAGACTTTTTTAAAACACTGTGGGATGCGGGACAAATTGTTAAAAATTGGGACTGTCCCGCCAAAAGCGGGACGTCTGGTCACCTTAGGTTTGGAGCACCTGACTTAAATCGCTGCCAGTAGAATCAGAAAGTAATGGTTGAAACAAAGGGATTTTCCTGAAGGTCAACAAAATCTGGTGTCTGTTTAGAAGAGTGTGAGAGAAGTCCAGAAAAGTTGAGGGAAAAAATGAGACTTCAATTGTGGAAGACTAGATGGTTGTTTACATCATCCAGACAGATTTAAAAAACACAGATTATTTTTTCAGGAGAGATGGAAATTATTTTCTGCTTTGTACTTATTGACTGTAGGTGCTTATTAAAAATCAGTATGGAAATTGTCCAATAAATTGTTGACTATAGCCATATAGCACTCTACTCTAGATAAAATATTGTGAGTGATCTGGAATAAAAATCCTTTACAGGCGGCACCCATAGCTTAGTGTGTAGGGCGTTGGCCACATACACCGAGGCTGGCAGGTTCAAACCCAGCCTGGGCCAGCTAAACCACAATGACAACTGCAACAAAAAATAGCCGGGCATTGTGGCAGGCAACTTTAGTCCCAGCTACTTGGGAAGCTGAGGTAAGAGAATCGCTTAAGCCCAAGAGTTTGAGGTTGCTGTGAGCTGTGACAGCACAGCCCTCTACCAATCATGACATAGCAAGACTTTGTCTCAATTTAAAAAAAAAAAAAACCCTTTACAGTTTGTTAGACTATTTCATAGACATCACCCTCCTGCCATAATTACAAGTGGTAGCTTCAGTAGTTGAATATCTGAAAGTTCTCTGATGGCCAAGTGTATCATGTCAAGTTACCAACCTGCCAAGAAGCTTACCAGGTTGATCTCAGTAGATCACTTGTCCAATTATAGTGCAAGATTTGACACATTTGTTCCATTTTCACAATTTCTTTCTCCTTGATACCTTGTTTTTATAATGCTCTTGTTTTATAACCCAACAGAGAAATGCATCACATTTGCTTTTAAAGGAATAGAAAGGTAGCAGTCTAAGGGAGCAGAGAGTAGATTGAAATAGATGTGTTTATACAGAACTGTATGATACATAGTCTACATACCATGTTAAGAATTTCTGTCTCGTATTTAAGAAAAAAATTATTCATACACATCCATTCCATAACTATTTGTTAAGTCCTTCATATTTCAGGATTTTTACTAAGCATTTGGAGTATAGAAATGAATAATATATAGAAAAATAGGAGGCAGATCATTTTTGGTTGGGTTCTGGTAGCACAAAGGGAAAGTAAAGGTAATGAATTCAGTAGATATACCCTACTTAGAAACCATTTAAGACACTGGTCTTTAAATTATTCACAATGCAATGAAGGAGACATGTGCACACATGGTAAATTCGGCAAATGCTCGCTATGCTAAAAGTATGGCAGAGGACTTTAAGAAAAGGGAGTTAGTAGACAAAAATTTTAAGGGACAGTTAACATGACTTTGTTGTGCTTGAACTGTGTCTTAATGAATGTGTTAAGTTAGCCAAATAGATAGGAAGGCATTCAGTGAACTAGGGAAAAAACTAAGGAATTTCAAGCTTTTTCAGTTGATCTGTGCTAAAAGACAAGGCAAAAAGAAAAAAAAAAAAAAAACCAAACATAGCCAATTATATAGATTCTAAACCATAGACGTCCACTATACAGAGATCCTAACTGTACCAAGAGCCCAGGAAGAGAGTCCCTACCAACATTACCTTGATAAATGAAGTGGCTCTGAGTAGTGCCTTAGATACCAATAACTGTAATACAGTTCCTCAACCTTACTGTCTATTCAGTGACTAATTCAAAAACGTCATTTTGATGTACAGCCAGGTTTGGAAAGTTTAGGTCTAAATATAAGCCAGATCTTGCCTCTCTTTTCACAGCTAAGTTGGACCATAATACTTCTCCATAGCCAAAAAATAGCCTGACCTAAAAGGAGGGAAAAACACACACACAAAAAACTGACTTAAATACTAACAATTAGTTGATACCATTGAATTCTCTTTAATTTAGGAGCAGACTGGTTTAACCTACAGCCACATATACTCACTTACTATAAAATGTCTACAACAGAACTTTGTATCTTACTAAACACAAAGTATTTATATGTAGGTCCTACAAAACGCTGTGAGGTGGGTATCCTTATCACCCCAATTCATGAAAGAGTCTAAGAGTTAAAGGCCTGTGTCTAAATGTGCACCCAGGGCCTCAGATTCTGGCACCAAGATGCCGTAATTATGAAGTCCATAAAGCAGGGAATCACCGCCACCTCAGGGGGAAAGAAGCACAGGAACCTGGAACAAGTGGACTCAGGCAACTACGTTTCCATGAAGTGTACTCCACGGGTGATACTGGGCATGCAGGAGTGGCACGAGGGCACTTGGAAACCAAGGTCAAGAAGAATTTCTAAAGAAACAATGAAAATGCACCAAACTGAAAATTTCCCGACTTCGCAGCATTGGCTGCAGCCGGCCTAACCTAGGATAAGAATGAGCGAGTGGCAAAACAAACACATACACACCAAAATCACAAAAGAAAATCCTTCCATAGAGGTTGCTCTATCTGATCTATAAATGCCTGAGATGAAGTAATGTCTAGGCCACACTGCTGGTCTGTGATGGGACATGTGCCCGGGCAAGCACTTACCAGGGACTCTGCTAATTAGAAGTCCGCTCCCCCACACTTCCACAATTAGCGCTGAATGATGTTGTGAACATCTTTAATTGTGCTAACCCTGGACATGAATATTTTATTCAATTGGACCATAACTGAAAATTAACATACTTAAGAAACTATAATGCACAGTATTATGTTAGCGAGAAAAATCACTCCAAGGAAGAATGGCGCTGTGAATACACAGTACATACTATTTACCAAGATAAGGAGGAATCTTTGTTTCCTGTTTTTATCCCGTCCTGAGTATGTCCATTTAGAACTTGCATTTAAAAAAATTAATACATACACAAAACTGCATGAGAACACTGTCAAAATGAATTGTTTTTTGCAGAGCATTTGTAGAATATAGAACAATATACAACAAATGTCCTGGGGGTTTGCGATAACCTGATCTGGGCTAATCAATCTCCTTCACATGCAAAGTTAGCCATCCCTTTAAAACAAAACAAAGCAAAACAAAACAACACAAAATGGGGCAAAAATGGGATGAATCAGTGAGGAGAGATGATTAGACTTCTGCTTGCAAATGGTTCTGGTGATGTGTCCAGGGCACAAATCTGAAAAGACAGTCCTGTCTTAAGTTCTTCACATCTAGAGACTATGAATTCATGGACAATATGGTTTCTACCTGCATATCTAGAGACTATGAATTCATGGACAATATGGTTCACCACCCTCACTTAATAATGATCTCTTTCTGGATTTCTTTGCCTCAGCACCATGGTTTTCTTAAGTTTCTTGAGCATATCTAAGTCCTGTTTGTTCTAGGACCTTTATGTTTGTAATCCTCTACCCAGAACTCATGCTTTTCCTTTCTTCTATGCCTCTTGCACTTTCCTCCAGTATTCAGTTAATTGTCATGTCCTCAAAAAAGCTTTCCCCAATCATTTCCTTTGTTTATCTATTTATTTATTTATTTATCTCACTCTGTCACCTTGGGTAGACTGCTGTGGAGTCATAGCTCACAGCAACTTCAAATTCTTGGGCTCAAGCAATCCTCTTGTCTCAGCCTCCCAAGTAGCTGGGACTGCAGGCACCACCACAATGCCCTGCCAATTTTTCTATTTTTAGTAGGGATGGAGTCTAGCTCTTGCTCAGGCTGGTCTTGAACCTCTAAACTCAAGCAATCCACTGACCTCAGCCTCCCAGAGTGCTAGGATTATAGGGCTGAGCCACTGCTCCCTGCCACATCTCCACTTTAAATTAAGTCACCTGTGTACAATACTGATGCTTATACACTTTCCCTTCATAGCACTTAATATAGACAAAATAAATAGGTATATTGGTAAATATTTGTCTGAGGAATATGCCGTTCCCCTACACTACACCATAGCTCCATGTGAACTAGAACCAAGTTTGTCTTCATCACTACTGTGTTCCAAGCAAAGTACCTGGCATAGAGTAGCACCTTAATTATAGCTATACTGATTGAATGAACAAACGTACCTTTTATTAACCTAAAATAGTATGAAGGATTGAGGTTTGTTTAAAAAACAAAAAAGGTACTTTGTATCGCTAAAAATTAGCAACAATTCTGGGAAAGAAAGACACAAGAAGCTATCAACTGTCCTGTACATTTGTTTAAGGGATGAGGAAAATGCATTAAATCAATGACTTAAACTTTTAGGCTCACGAGTACAGCTTGTAAAATTTGTTTATAGTGACATTCCTCTCTGTTCCAACCCCTTCCTCTCTGTTCCAACCCCTTCCTCAGAATGAGATTCAGTAAGTCTGAGGTGAACTCTAGAAATCTACAATAGAAAAATACCTCAAGAAAAACGTTAGAGCTGAAAAACACAGAAAGAAAATAAATCAGTGGTCACCGTGTAGGGGGAGGATAGAGGGACATAGGTCAAATGATACAAAGTAACAGCTGAATAAGAGAAACACATTTAGAGATCTAAAGTACCATGGGAGGACTCCAGTAGGTAAAATTGTATTGTGTTAGGGGAATAAAAAAAGAAATTTTAATAATCCTACAAATATGTGCCAGGCACGGTGTAAGGTAGTGAAGGTGTGGGTGAGGCCCGAGTTGGAATCAGTGCAATAGGCGAGGACCAGGTGAGGTGCTCGGTCACCTCCAGGGCCATAATTCTCACTTATTTGTACATTCAGTAGCATTTACTGATGACCCTAAAATCAAAAGCACACAATGTGGCTTACAAGTAATAGACATTCTCTTTCCCTCAAGTTCCTGTCATGCCTCCAAAAAGAAGACAGCAAACACATATTCCGATATTTACCGGCTATCTGCCAAACACGGAACACTGAGAAACATTTTCACTTGTTCGCCAACGTGGTGATGAGCAGTCACTCAGGTCTCCAGAATCTAATGTAATGTTATTTTAGTGCTTTTGATTTTTTTAAGCATTGTGATGTGTTCTGTTTGATTATTTCATTCAATTACCACAGGAACGATACGAAGCGAGAGTCATTATTATTTGAAAGCTACTTTGTTCAAGGTCGCCTGGTTAGTAGTAAGATAAAAGAGAAAAATAAATGTATAAAAATAGCTTCAAAGCGGGTAGGCAGTGTTAAATACTCAATGGAACGATAGAAAAACAGAAGCAGGAAAAAACCATTTGAGAGAGAAAAATATAAAAGCAAGTGTGGGAACTCCAACCCGTTTGTTACAGAATTTATGAGGCGGCTGCCATCTATGACCCTATTATTCTTAGTAGAATGACTTGCAAGGGGACGTTAGTCACTTAAACCTGTTTCCAAAACATGGCATAAGCCAGGTAGTCAATTTTCTTGTCAAACAATTTTCTTGTTTTCCGCTTTTTCTGCATTTCAATTGCCAATCTCTATCATATGTTCTTGTGCAACTGTTCAAGCCGGATGTATTCTCACAGCTCCTCAATAAGGCCAGTTTTCCACCGGGCTCTCTGTAGTTTGATAATGGTAGCTGCTTTCCTTTGCAGGAAAGTTATGTTGCAAGAGCAGCATCGGTAGAGCAGCCAAATAGTGATGTGCGTGCCTTATTTGAGACTTAATGAATTGAGCATTTGTATTGGGTTGAACAATGTTCCCTTAAAATTCATTGTCACTTAATACTTCAGAATAAGAGTTCATGTGGACATAATATCTTTGCAAACTGAATTGCTAAGATAAGGTCGTACTAGACTAGGGTGAGCCCAGAAACCAAGGACTAATGTCTTTATAAGAAGATCATTTAAATGCGCATGCAGGGAAGAAGGCTATGTGAAGACGGTTTCAGAAACTGCAGTGATGCAACTACAAGCCAAGGGATGCCAAGAACTGCTGGGAGCCACCAGGGGCCAGGGAGAGGCAGGAAGGACTCTTCCCAAAATTTTTAGAGTAAGCAAGATACACTGATTTCAAACTTCTAGCTTCTAAAACTATAAGAGAATAAATTTCTATTGTGCTGACCTGACCCACCCAGTTTGAAATAATTTAAGGCAGCCCTAGGAAATTAGTAGAGTCTTTTTTTTTTTAATATCAAAAGTCCTCTGACACGGTTTACTAAGGCAATGTACCTATATTATTGCTATACTTCCCTAATTGCCGTGACAAAAGATTTTCTGGTATGATTTTAAATAACAGAGACACGATGACTGTAGGGTAACTTAAAGTAATGACTCCTAGAGGACATGGTAACTTAACTTTGATATTTAGGAATTTATAGATAGGGACTGTAAAAAGCTCCAAATGTTTTTCAGACATAAGTTCCTATCAGACAAACTTCTCGTGTGTGTGAAAATCAGTGCCGCTCATACTGTGTCTGGGAGCTGTCCCCAAAAGATGCAAAACGGTTCCACAGTTATCTCCAGGGATGCCGAGATCTCTCGATGGATTCACAAGAGAACGGCCCTCTTGCTTTTAGGTTAGGGATAAAAGTGTGCTCTGAGTATTGCCATGAATGAGCTTTGCAGAAAAGCACCTCTAGGGAAGCTTCCCAAAACTGGGTGACTTTGAAAAAACAGATCCACTTGCAATGTCCCAATGAAGGAAAACATAAGCATCCCGGGGAGGGGAGGGAATGAAGGGAGGACGGGAGAGCAGCGACCTCTCTCTTCCATATCTCATTTCTCTCCGGGAACAGATCGCCACTGGTTCCAGGGCAATCACAAATTTTGCAACCTGGAACAATGCTAAATATAAAAACACAGAGGCACTTAAGAAGAGTTTCAGTGCAGTTTCCATCTACCTTATGGTTTATTACACTTTGCAGTTAGAGGCAATGAACTTGAAAGGAAATATTGAGGACTTGCCAAAAATGCATGCAAATGAGTCTGCCACATTTCTACTGTATGCTACCGAGAGTATCCTACCACATTTTGTATTCAGGAAATATTGCCTCACACATTGGTAACAGCAACAGGGCATGTTTTCAATAGTATTAGTGCTTCCAGCATATGCAAGGGAATTGCAAAACATCCTTTCCCTTGAATATATTTATTCCTCACCAACCAGTCTGTATGCTTATCGATTAGGCTGTGTTTAACCCAGTGATAATTTAAAAAAATAATAATTCTTGTAATTTTGGGAGCATCAGCCAAAATGCTTTTATTCACCACAACCTTTGTCAAATATTGATAAAAGGTTATTATAGGAAATATTAAAAGCATAGATGCTGGGGTCAGGACAACTCAGGTTTAAAGTCCCCAACTTTTATTTTTATCTATGTGAGCTTGGAAGTCTGTTTCCCTTTCAAAGTCTTTGTTTCCTTACCTATAAAACAGAGCCCATAGCTCCTAATAGTGGCCATTACAAGGTAGATAAGGGGTACAGATTTCATTTGCCTCATCTTTTCATGGTGGAAAAGAAATCTGCAGTTCATTTGCAGGAAGGAACTCCTTGGAAGGGATTCTTCCAACCTTTCTTCACACCATTATTCACTCCACTATTGGAAAGTAGAGGGCTTTATGAAATTGGTGAATTTAAAAGGAATAGAATATTTCCAGTCAATTCTTCTCCTCTTACTTTTCAGATCTGCTTCCCTGCAAAGAGGGCTTGAGGCAACCTGGGCTCTGATCATCTCATTGGGGAAGGCCTGAAGCCAGGTCCTTATGCCAAGAGGTGGGTCACTTGTCCTTGTAGGTCAAATGGCTTTCAGTGGAGCTAGGCTGGCTACTGAGTCAAGCTGTGTTTTCTAATTAGCTCATTAGAAACAAAAGACAAAAGAGGATTATGTGATTCAGAGATGGCTTGCAAGACCTTGAATGAATTAATGAATGCAAAGTCCTTAGCAGAGTGCTGGACACATGGTCAGCCATTGACTACTGGCTATTATTATAATGATTCATTTTCTTACTGATATTACTGCCACTGACATTGCTTATTCTGGCACTGCTTGCTGCCCTCTGACTCCACTAAATGCTTGCATCTTTTAGTGCCCAGAAGGCAGAATCCTGGAGGAGTAGCCTTCCCCGGAGGAAGCAGAGACATAACACGAGTTACACTTGCAGATTTACAGAGTCAAAAGAGGACAAGATGATGTCTTTGGTCCAGCACCAAGGAGCAGGGAAGATACAGGCACTTATGTGTGAACACCCCTGTGGACACCAAGAAAAGCTTCTTAGGCTGAAGCAGGTACTTTATCAGAAACTGAGTTTCGTCCCAGCAGATTCGAACAATAAGCCCTTAAAATGTGGGCAGAAATGCTGTGTGGTCTCATTCATACCAAGAGAATAATAAGGTCTGCAGATATCTGGGTTACATGAGAATTAACATCCCAGCCAGGAAATTAAACAGCAGCTGTGGCAACACAGATTACGATTGGGCTATCACTATAATTTTGTCTTATTTGTTCCCCATAATTGAATAATTAAATAATAATACATAAGAAACCATTAGTGCTTTAAATTACAGAATCATCCCAATAGTAGTTCACTTTCTTGGAAAAAAAATGTCCCTTAAAAACTTGTGGTCATCATTAACAGCCATTTTACAAAGAGCAAAAATATTCAGATCAAGGAATTATAAGTGATTTCCCAATTTCATGTAAGAAGTTGAAGCAGAATAAAGCGAAGGCCCTCTGACTACAGGATTAGTCTTCTGGTCCAAAAAAAATCAAAACGCGTCTATTCTTTTTCAATCTGTGCCTCCCAAAATAGTGCTTCCTCTGTCTGCCATACCCGGCGCCCTCCAGCACTCATTCACTGCTCATCTTCTAACCTCAAACTACTGCATTTTTTTCTTAAGTTTCATGGAATAAAGAGTTTTTTCATTGTTTCTTCCCTTTCAGAACTAGCCATGATCTTTTACGATTAAAGTAAGATCGCATTGGAGAGTAGAGAGGAGAGCAGGTATTAGTGGTCAGGAGAACAAAAAAGGAAATGAGAGGAGAGAAAGGCCAAAAGCATTCGGAGAAGGAGGCTGTGCTCCTGCCGCTTTCAGAAATAGGTGTGGCCCAGGTTCTGTGTTAAATTGTAGCCACATAAATTAAGGTAGACATTAGAATAAGTGGTTGACGACAGCCCAGTTTTCAATGCTGAATTAAAACTTGGATTTCAAACCCTAATTTTGAGACGAGGTGATATCTCAATTCTGGGCCTGTATCCCAGGTCTTCTTTCATTTACTCTTAAGAGTTATTGTCTTCACCTTATGTTCTTTGCTATAGAATCTGGCAAGTATTCCTTAAATTCTCTTCTTACTGTGCCTCACTTAGAATAATCATTAATAATAACAATGGATAACATGTACTGAAAGCAGAACTTTACACCAGGGTTAGTTTTAAGCATTTAGTGTGCACTTGATTCTCTGACTGATCCTGTTAAGACATGTATATATTTTAAAGGAACTAAGGCTCAAGGAGAGTAAGTCAGTTGTTAGGATCACAGCAACGAATAGTGAAGCCAAATGCAAATCCAGACTGCCTCTTTCCAGAGGACAGCATCAATCATGAAGCTAAGCTGTGGAGCATACACAGAGTTGATCCTTGAACAACACAGGTTTGCACCACACGGGGCCAGGTATACAAGGATATTTTTCAATGAAAATTAGACTGAGCGTGCCCACCTCCTCTGCCACCCTTTCCACTTCCTCCACTGCTTCTGTCTCTCCCACCCCTGTGACAGTGAGTATAACCCCTCCTCCTCCCCCTCCTCAGGTCCCTGTCTGAGAGACCTTTATAATGCTCCACTTGCATTTAATGAATAATAAGTATATGTTCTATGTACTACTTTCTAGCACACTCTCTCTTCAGTCTTAGTTTTCAGTTATTTATGTGGCTTAGGAAAGGATCCTGATCTGAGTGAGCCCTATCCATCTTCCATTCATTCCCCATGACCATATTGTTAATGGAATGCACTTCTGAAATTTGGTGCCAAATACTTCTTCAATGCATGAAACCGTCTCATGAGATGCAGGACCTTTGGAATTACTGGCTGAAGACACCAAAATGCCACATGATGACCACAAATGTCCCCCTCTCCCTCTTTCCCAAAATGACCCAAGGGTCGCAGTCTACTTAGTTAAGAGTCATTGGCCCAGACTGTCAAAACCAAACAAATGGAATTTTGCATGTCTTTCATTTTTATTTTCTCGTATTAGTCTGCCTGGGAATATGTGGACATAGTCCTATCTCCAGGAATACGACTAAGATCAAAATCTCAACATTCTCTATCTGGGCTGTGTGATTTCTGAGCTCCTTCTTTTATTCCTGTACCTTTATTCTAATTAACTTATTTAACAATTATTTTTGTGGATAGAAATCCCAGAATGCACTCCAATGTGTCATCACTATCCTACTGGAGCAGTGGTTCTCAACCTTCCTAAGACTGCAGTTCTTAAATATAGTTCCTGTGTGTCCTGACCCACAGATTGAAAACTGCTGTACTAGAGAGTCTATTCATTCCTAGCAATGCAAACATTAATGGTTTCCATTTGGGGGGAAAAGGAGAAAGAGGGCTTCACTGCATGCTAAACCTGTCCTGGACACTGTAAGTGAGTTCTTAATTCAATCTTTACTTCAGTTCTCTATGGTTGATATTATGCCCTTTCAGAAGATGAGAGAGTTTAGACTTATTAAATTACTAAATAACTTGCCAATGGTAACACTAGCAAACACGATAATTAGATTTATAATAAGAATAATAGCAACACTGCACAAGTGTAATTCCACTATGGTAAACATGAACTTCTCAAGCCTTAAGTGACTTCATTTCTAAGGGTGACTAATGTTCAAGATATAACATCTCTATAAAGAGGGTGTACAAGAGGGTCTTAGTGGGCTCTGTCTGAAAAAATCCACTGCCTCTTACACTTTGCTACTCATTGTGTAAGGCTTGAGGACTACAACCAAACTTACTGCTATCTAGGCAAAAGCAGATGTTGATGATCTCTGGATTAAAGCCATTTTCCTAGAAAATAAAGATACACAATAGGCAGTAGAACATTCTGGAAAGACCTGACCAAAGAAGCTGAAATTTGCAAATCACTACATGTGCTTCTTTATAAAGTTGGACCATAGTCTCCTTATACAATTGGACCATTCGATCAGTGAGTGTTAACATTCATACCAGAATTTAAGTTTAAAGTTTAATAACACATAAGAAACTTTCTCACTCAAACATTGCCTCAGTTTTATCCCTATTCCCTTAAAATGCTCCTGAGCACAGTGGGTAGAGGTATGATAACTTTCTTAGAAGAGTGTTCAATTTGGGGCCACTGGCTGATGAGAAGGGATGGTTTGCAAGGCTAGGGGCTGGGAGAACACATTCCATGTGGGAGGGTCGATTGCAGTAAATGTATGAAATTACAGCACAAAGGATCAAAGAGAAAAATTGCCTTTAGAGTGACAGCCTCCCCTTCAAGGAAAAGAAAAACCAAATAATTTATGCCTCAGAGGTACTGCAGGGCTCATATTTTAGCCTGCAGAATTCCTCAGGATTGCTATAACCGAGCCTCTCACAGGGAGAAACTATTAATCCTTTGCATGCTTTGTCATTAATATTGTTTATTGGGCCACAAGAAGAGGACATAAACCTTTAATGTCAATTTTTCACACTAAGGAAATTTTTCCCTTAAAAATCCAATGGTATCTGCCAATTTGATATGGCACTTTAAGGAGATTAGAGAGGCAGATGGCTGATTCTTAATGACTAATTTTTTGCATCAACCAAAGATTTGTTATTTGACGCAAACTGTGAAGAATAACAATGTTCCTTTTTAATGAAGCTGGGCCATGCTGCTGAAAGGAAAACAGAAAAGTTTATACTGGCAAATAAGGAAGACTGGATTCAGAGGAGTCTGGATGGATAACAGAGCACTAGGGCACACAGGCTGACACAAGAGTAGCATCTGGAGGAAGGGGAGCCAGTGGAGAAGAACCTAGTTCCTATAACATACTGACTATTAATTTGGAGGACAGTAGCTTGCAAGAATTACAAAAAGCTTACAGGTTAAGAGAAGAAGTACTCAGGCCTTATTTCAAATCTTAAGACAGCCACTTACACTCTAGACCACTTGAGACTCTTAGCTGGTTATTAGTTTTAGTAAGAGGAAAATGGGGGTAGGAATAACTCCTGTGAGAAACTATTATAAATGCTAAATTAAAAGGTGCATTAATACATTGAGATCAATGATGCCAAATGATGTGTAGCAAACACTCATTTGTTACCTGTCTGATATAAGTCAGATAATAAAATAAGCACTTGTTCTTCTCCTTAGCCATTTCTTTTCTCCTATTCCCAGATACATCTACATTGTTTGCACTCCATTCACTGTTTCCTGTCTAATCCGTAAAATAGTTTGAGAATAATTCTTTTTGGTCATCTTTCTGTGACCATACTCCTCATTGCATGCGTGGAAATGTTGAGAGTCCTATGAGTATCGGGAGGGAAAAAAAGGACCTCAAAGAACACTAAGTGAAGGAGAAGGAATAGAAGGCAACTATTTAAAAAATAAGAAGAATTTCTTTTAATGTGGCCAATATTGGTCTGATCAGAAATCCAAGAAAATGCTTTAGAGTATGAGACAACTGGGCATCATGAGGGGAGATACCTAAGAAATAAGCTCAATATCATGACACATTAAAGGCAGAAATATTTCTAGAGGAAACAGAGCAAGTTTCATTGTCCATTGATGATGCATTCATAGAAACAAACGTGAAGATTTCAGAGTATCAGAGTACTATTTTGGGGGAGGTTTTTTTGCAGTTTTTGGCCGGGGCTGGGTTTGAACCCACCACCTCCAGCATATGGAGCCAGCGCCCTACTCCTTTGAGCCACAGGCACCGCCCTTTAAGAGTAGTTTTTTGAAGACAGTTTGGAGCAGCAAAAACAGGTAATAGTGTATAAGGCTGTCTTACTTAATAAGGTAGCTAATGGCCACATGTGGCTTTTTATATTTGAATTAAAATTAAACAACATTTAAAATTCAGTTTCTCATTCACACTAGCCACATTTCATTTCATTTTTTTTTTAATTTATTGGTTCAGGTTCACTGAGGGTACAAAAATCAGATTATATTAATTGCATTTGTTAGGTAAAGTCCCTCTTAAAATTGTGTCACACCCCCAAGAGGTGTGCCATCCACTATAAACCCCCATCACACTCCCTCCTCCCCTCTCCCTACATCCTCATTCCTCCACTGCACACCTTTAACTGACGTGAATTTTTCCTCTCGTGGGTGTATGTTTGATCATCTACTGGTTTCATATTAGAATAAAGTACATTAGATTCTTGCTTCTCCATTCTTGGATTAATAAGCTGTGGTATATGTACACCACGGAATACTATACAGCTCTTAAAAAGATGGACAATTTACATCTTTTGTATTAATCTAGATAAAGTTGGAACACATTCTTCTTGGTAAAATATCACTAGCCACATTTCAAATGGTAAATAGCCATAGGTGGCTAGTGGCTACTATTATATTAACCATTGTTGCAGAAAGTTCTGGTGGACAGTTCTTAGACAAGAAAAAAAAATGAAGAAATTTTCTATTTTTTTACCATCAATCCAGTGACTGTCCAGTGTCACTTAATCTTCTGAATGCTAAGTTTATCAGCATGACCAAAACTAGACGCTGGCTCTCATGGAATTTTCAGTATCATTGGGAAATTGAGCAAAAATAAGCAAATAATAACAATGTAATATTGGCCAATCACTGGGCACACAAAGGACAAGACCTACAAAATCTATTGAAACAGTTAGAAAGGAGCAGTAAATAATGTTTAACTAGAGAGGGACCCGCTTTTAAAACACTGCTGAGCCACTTACTAGCTATGGAATTTTGGACAGGTTATTTTCGATTACAATTCATTCCTTAATTTCTTTATTAATATTTTACTTCCTTCGTTCCTTGGTTTTTCAACAAATATTTCTTGAGTGTCTATCATATGAGTTATTCAGGGTTGAAAATTGGTAGGTCTGGTTAAAACATAACTCATTTAATCCATCTTATTTTTCTTTAAATATATGCCATTGCTTTTTCTAATCCTTTCTGTGCTGATTACATCCTAAGAGACTTTCCCCAAGCCATCAGAACGGCCTCAGTTATTCATTCAACCAATCATTTAGCAGACATTATTGAATATGTGCTAGATAATAGGTACCACATTAAAGATATATAAATAAAAACTCCTTGGCCTTTGTCCTGGAAAATCTGGTGGGATAGACAGAGACAAAATATTACAATATATGTAAGGTAGGTGTGGGTAACAGCGGATATAGCATAAAATAGGAAGGGACCCAACAAACATTCAAAGAAAATAATCCTTCCAATTATTCACCCATGGAATGATGAATTTAATTGACTTGCTGTCTTCAAACAATGATGAAAATCTTGAACACTATATAAAGTCATGCTTAATTATATAATCCAACCAATGGCAATCAGTCCCTCACCAACAAATAGAAAGCCTTTAGGGAGAAAAAGATGAGCTACATGTTGTGTGGTTGATCAAAATCCACCCAAAACACTTTATCTGAAAGCCACAGCTTATGTCTGGTGACAAAAGTATTCCTTTCAGCATATACTGAATGGCTACAGATTGCCAGCAATATGATAAGGGCTGTGAGGTGTACAGAAATATATATGGACATGCAATTTGTCTTCGGTTGACTTTTAATCTAAGCATATACATTTACACCTAAAGTAATAGTTGTCAATGTGTGTTAAGAAATCAAAGGAAAGGAATCAATATACTTCCTAGAGCAGGTGGAACATCTATTGGGATGTGATGGTCAGAGTTAGAGAAGAAAAGGAGGAAAGAATGACTGTAGACAGAGGCTGTACCAGAAGTGAAGGTCCAAAATGGAACTACAGAAATTTGGCTGGTGCTTCATTGGCCAGGTACCATGAGCCTGGTGCTGTACTATGTGTCTTAACCATGATTCTTTATTTCATTTTTATAATAACACCATGGCATGAGCTTTATTGTGGGATGCTAAGTATAAATAATCTGGATCTCAAAGAATTTTAAAGAGGTAACGTACCTGAGGTCACAAAATTAATACATGTTCCAGTCATAATTTAAACTCAAAACACTATAAAATTAAAGTATTTTGACCCTCATGCCCAACAGGGAAGAGCAGTATTTCTTTAAGGAACATAGACAGCATCGCTGCTCATCTGAAGGGGAATACTAAAAACTATGATTAGAAGATCTACCGAAGCCAAGATAATGGAGGGTTTTGAAGGGCTGATTAAACAACTTGATCAACATAAATATTCCTCACCAAAAAAAAATTCCAAAAAGTTGACTACATGGAAAACTGTTTAATCCATCTCATTTTTCTCACTTAGAAATGTTAAAACACTGCACCTCAGGGCTGGGTGCAGTGGCTCACACGTGTAATCCTAGCACATTGGGAGGCTGAGGAGGGTGGATCACCTTACCTCAGGAGTTTAAGACCAGCCTGAGCAAGAGGGAGACCCATCCCTACTAAAAATAGAAAAAGTAGCCAGATGTTGCACTAGGCACCTGTAATCCTAGCTACTACTCAGGAGACTGCAGCAAGAGGATCTCTTAAACCCAAGAGTTTGAGGTTGCTGTGAATTATGACTCCACAGCACTGTACCCAGGGTGATAGAGTGAATCTCTGTTTAAAAACAAAACAAGAAAAAAGAAAGAAAACACTATACCTCAGCTAATACTTCCCAATTGCCTGATTTTGTAGAGAGAAACTAAAAATAAAAGGTAAAGATAGAGATAGAAAGAGCAGTTATGGAGTTCAAATACGTACAGGGATGTGTAAAGGTATATACGAAGATTTTTAACCTACATTCTATAATCACACTAAACTCAAGTGCTTAAAGCACAGCACAAAGAATATTCCTTTAGGAAATTCAGGTATCTTGTTATGGCAGCAAGTGAATCCCCAACAAAAGGAAATAAATGGATTATAACTAAACAGTTTGTCACACCAGGCAGTGACAAACAACTGATTAAGACCAAATTGGCCGGCTCGGGATGCCGACCAAAACTTGGCTCTTCCCTGAGGGTGCTGTTGCCAGGACATATTATTGTATTCCTACAACATGGAAATTAACACATAGCATGAGGGTTGATTTATGTCCTCTATTCTGCTCCCCTTCCTTTGAGAACTGTGTCACTCACTATTGATTACATTTTTACCTTCTTCATCATCTGCTCAGTTCACATTAAGTTGAGACAACCAAGAGCAAAATTAAAAGCATTCATGCTTTCACCCTATTGTGAAACGTGTCATTTAAGAAGAGTAAGAACCACATACACACATGCATGGAAAGACCCACGCCAGTCATAGTCATATACACACATCAGCTATCGCTCTGCAGCAGGAATGACAGATTCCTGATATAGACTGAAAATGATAAATGAAATATGGCTAAGAGGCAAATGGCTAGAAGTATCAGAAGCTGTGTTTTGGTGATGCCAATGGTGGCATAGTCATGTATAATCCATCAGTATCTGGCAACCAGAAAGTTAAAAGGAACCCATCCCTGTCATTCATTTAGGCTGCTGGTTGATTGACGCCCATCTTTTTCTCCTTCTCTGGTATCTTATCATCTTCGATCCCTTTCTGACAAGATTCCCAAATTTCCCTAAGCAAAGAGCTCATGCCTAAGGCAGGAGATGCTTATTGATTGTACTGCATAGAGCAGAGATCTATCAAGGTCCTGTGTGATTTCTGACAAGCTGTTGCCCAAACTACATAGCTTTCTGAAATGACAAATTATCAAATTAGAGATGGCCCAAGGCTCTCCAGAGTTGGTCCACAGAGGTAGTATGGGCAACAGCAGTATTTCTGATGACCTAAAGAATATGTTTAAAAAAAAAAAAACTCATAGAAATATTCTGCTACAATCCCTGTACACATTCAGCACATGTAATCCCTCTTCCCATGATGCATTTGAAACTAAATCATGGTCCATCTCACACATCTATCACAAGGGTAGGTAGGGTTTGGAACAGTAGTGAAGACAGTTATGTTCTCAGTCCAAACAACAACTGGAGAACTAGGGTAGGGCGACAAATATATGTCCTTTTCATGTTTCAGCTAGTCATGGGTTCTTAGAATGTTTCAGACCACTAATTAGGAACAAAAGGCATACCAATAAGGTGACATGTAAAGCATAATTTAAGGAAACAAATACAAAACTAGAAGTTTTGTTATTTTCTAAAATATTAGTAGGATGTTATTATTACCAGTGGTAAACACCCACTCAGATAACACAGTAAACATGTTATTAATACATTTCTTCAGAATGGGCTTACAACATGCCACAATTTTCACAGGTTATATTTAAATAGCCAGTGTCTCAATATCTTCAATGACATTTTTTTACTATTATCTTATTAAGAAATATATGAGAAAAAAAGTATGATTGGAAACTTTTGGAGATACTTATGATGTTTTTCAACAAAACAAATTCATAACTGAACAAACACATAGTAACTGCTTTCAGTTCCCCAAACTCAGGAGGGTATCATTTAAAATATTTTATCATCACTCTCGGAAGTCATGATGGAAACTTCAGACTATGTATTTCATAAACCTCCTATGTTTATAAAATAATGATAAAATGCTCAAATAACTAAAATTAATATTTCCACATAATATTCTTATTTAAATGCTTCCCAGGAAGTTTCTTCTCTGTTTCATAGCAGGGTAAAACCAAACACTATAAAATAAAAGGTACAAATGTAGAAATAGATTATTACTATTGGATTTTTTCCAGCCTACTAAATCAATTTTACAGGCTCTGCTAGGCTACTAGACAAGTAAAAGTAAATAAGAATCATATAAAAACCAAGTGCCTAAATTATTTCAATAGTTGATAGAAAAAGAAAAGAAACAAATAGAAGTAAAGAAAAGTTTACCTTCTCCTGTTTGAAAACGTTACCCTAGGGGGCGCTTTATGTCTTCATGGAATGCCATGATTTTGACAGGTTTGAAATCATAGTCAAGGAGAGGACCAAAGGAAAAAAGGAATATATCATGTCAAGCCAAATAAAATCAATTGTTTTAGGGGCAGGATAAGAGAAAAACAGATACACTTTATAGTAATGTGTTATTTAATATTTCTTTAACATCTACTATGTTCAACCTATGGAAGGAACTATGAATATAAAATGAATCTTGGTCCTGTCCTAAATGAGCTCACAATCTAGTTAAAGACGGATAAATATAAAAGGAAAACTAAGGAGATATGCTCTAAATGCTGCTTTAATGATACGAAGATACTGCGTCTCAATTTCAGGACAGATGTCCTCCAACTCGGGAAACCGAAGCTCCCTGTGGCAGCTTATATACCAACTTGCTGTAGTGACCCCAGTAATGGCTGAGAACCAAAATGATGAAGGAGGCAGAGACAGACATACGAGGTAAGTTTAAAGAAGTCGCACAGTTATTTCTTAGTTACAGGAGAACATCTTAATAGTCTATAAGTATCTTGAGGATGCAATGTGCTGGTTTCATATATAATTACGAACATGCTTACATCATACTGGTTAATATGTACCTCATGTCATTTACTTAATTACTGTGTTAAGACATTTATGCTCTGTACTTAATAGATCCGACATGTACCCTTGCAATATGCACCATAGGTGTGACTCCATATATGCATTAACGTACACTTGATCTATGTGTTTAAGATTTAATTTAAAAAAAGCTTAAAAAATATATCTTGAGGATGTAAATACCAATGGGGTAATAAAGACATGAATAATAGAATTAGGAAAGGTATAATTTTTATTATATAAAAGAATAAAATATAATGACAGGTATAATTTATAAAAGGAAGAAAAGGTTTCTTTTTGGAAAAAAGTAGAATTCCATCTTCTGAGTCATTTGATTCAAGTTTTTTGTTTTTTGTTTTTTTTTCATCTCTCAGCTTGTTAACTCTAGGAGATATAGATAAAGTTTATTTTCCTTTCAGAACCCCAATCATTGCTTTAGCATCTACTCTGTGGCAGATATTAAGATAACCTTCATGGCTCGGCGCCTGTGGCTCAATTGGCTAAGGTGCCAGCCACGGACACCTAAGGTGGCGGGTTCGAATCCCCAGCCCGGGCCCGCCAAACAACAATGATGGCTGCAACCAAAAAATGTCCAGGCGCTGTGGCGGGTGCCTGTGGTCCCAGATACTTGGGAGGCGGAGGCAGGAGACTGGCTTGAGCCCAGGAGTTGGAGGTTGCTATAAGCTGTGATGCCATGGCCCTCTACCCAGGGGGATAGCTCGAGGCTCCGTCTCAAAAAAAAAAAAAAGATAACCTTCAAAGAAGAATAAGACAGGGGTCCCTGTACTTAGGAAATTTATAATCTGAAGAATTCTGTGCCCTTTTCTTCACTCGACATCTGATCTACTTTCTACTAATGTTTCCCTAAGGCTAGGAGAGTCCAGCCACCTCAGATCACTCAGACTGGCTGGGACCAAGTCACGGTTACTTTTGTAAACTACTATAGTATCCCTCTTTCCTCTCTACCCACCTTCACTGTGCCGGCGTGCACATCCAGGGCTGCTTTCACATTTACTTAAAGAAATAACTCAGGCATTTACTACAGCAATATCTAGATTTAAAGGTATTTAATGCAAAATCTTTGATCTTTACCGTATAAATCAAAGCAGGCAACTCTGAGAAACACTATCTCAATAATCCATACTCAGTTTTGAGGGATTGGTAACTTCTAATGTTAAATTTTTGGTGGCATGTTAAAAAAAATCAATTTTAAGAAGGAAAGACTGCTCATAAAAGGGCAAAGAAAAATCCTGTAATCACAGTGTGGTAAAGCTATTTTTAGATATCAGTGCTTCCCTTTCCTAACATCCATTAAGTCAACCGATCATCACTTATTAAGATGTGTGTGTATGTCTAGCATGTGCGTGTATTTCTGTGCAGATGTATGGATGGGCCTAGTAAAATAACATATTAGTACTAGTATCATACAATAATGATAAAATGCCCCCACAACTAAAATTAATATTTCCATGCAATATTCTTACTTAAGTGACAAGAATACATCCTAGGACTAGGTCCTAGTGAGATCCTTATTTTAATTAAATATTCTGTGCACTTGGCTGAGCAGGTGTCTCAATTTAGATGTCAGACGATGGCATCGCCACATTCCGGTACAGTGATGATGTGTGACAATAAGCTGATCCTTTTAAAGTCCAGTTTCAGGAATCCAAACGCATTCCTTCTGGTATCAAGGTGAACAAGGAAGCTGTGGCAGGCTAGTCAGAGCCAGCTGCACCGGCGGTGCCTGTGAGGATCGTGTGGACTGGAAAAGGGAAACAAATACACGTCCTGTGCTTCCATAAGGCAGACGCGACGGCAAACCCTATACTCAGAATTTAATACTCAACCAATACTATCGCTGGCCGTATCATTTGCAGGTTATAGATGAGAAAGCAGAAGGTCAAAGAGGTTACGAAATGTGCACAGGGCCACACAGGTAGTAGTAGTAAGGAGGGCTGGAATTTGAACCCGGTTCTATTTATTTGTAAGTTTGTAGTGCTTCTATTTTACCATATGATTTTACTTAGAATAATTTGTAGGACTGTGCTTAATAGACTTCCAGTCCTGTAAAAACAGGCAGGAAAATTACACTGGGTTAAAAAGGTTTCAAACTGTTGGATATAGTTGTATATCCTCTTAAAAATCCAGGGACCTCTATGTCCCTTGTTGAAGTATGTTAGACTTGATCAATCCATTTGTCCTTCCTCTATTGGATTCCTCCTCTTGGAACCCTGGCAAATGAATTAAAAGGATGGCATATTTGGGTCAAGTGATTGGTTGTCCCCACTTTCCAACCTATACCTTAGGCTCTGATTAGAGCTCAGAATACTCCTCTCTAAACACCAGCAAAACATCCAGCAGTTAACTATCTGCCAGGTTATCTAACCCTCTCCCTCGTACAACACAAACACTTGTGACTTCAAAAATAATTAATAAAAGCAATTAGGCTTGCATTAATTCTATGTCCATGAGCCCAAACCTTTACTAGATGTTTTACATCATTTAGTTCTCATAATTATTCTGTGGGAAAAGGTATTTTTACCAAATAAAGGAACCGAGTCTCACAAAGATAATGACTGAGTTTATTACACAGTTAGGAAGTGAGAGACAAGATTCCCCCACAGGGCTGTCTACCTGCCGAGACCTTTACTGTTCCCCACCGCGCTGCCTTCTCCCGTAGCCCAAATGCCTTGTGATCACAGGTGGGTTCAGTGTCACTCAAGGCTATGCAGCACCCTGTTGGCAGCCTGCAAAACAGCTGGGCGCTGGCCTGGTTCAGGTGTCAGGGTCACACAGTGAGAACTGCACACAAGGCAAGGAAGGGTTGCCCTCGTGCCCTCTCTTTGGGCCAGAGATCACTGTTCCATTTTCCGCACTTGCCCACTTTAGAGGAGTCCTTCAGGGAACCTCTCCACACTGAGAAATTCACACTCCTTTCCCAATTAACACAACTGCTGGGTCATTACATTTTTTTTCTTTAAAGGTGGCAAAACCTCTCTAATACCAATTAAACTGTGGTTTATACTTGTCAGATAACTGCAAAAAATCATCAGCCTGACCAAGTAAGAAAACTATTCAACTCGGACAAAAGTTCTTTCGCTAACTGAAGGAAGAATGATTTGAAATAAATGATAAATAAAAGCAGGAAATATGCGCTGAGTGCTCACTTTGTGATAGGCAAAATGCCAGGGGTCTGCAGGCAGTATTTCATTTAATCCTTATGAAATTATCACGTTTATGTCACAAAATAACATTATGAGAGATTTACTATTGAGATCTCCATTATACCATTGATGAAACTGAGATGTAGAGATGTTAAAATAATTTCCCAATGTCAAATAGCTAAGTAGACTGGGCATGGTAGCTCATGTCTGCAATCCCCACACTTTGGTAGGCTAGGAGTATAGTGTAAGTCCAGGGTAAAGTATAGTGTAAGTCCAGAATATCAGCCAGGGTAAAATAGTGAGACTCTATATCTACCATCGGCAGGGGGAAAAAGAAAATAAAAGCTAATAGTGGCAGGTCTCTTTTAAATTCAGAGTTTGTGTTTTTTTTAAACACTAAGTTATAATGAGGACGAGAAATAAATTCTAAAAATAAGGAAATCTATACCCAAAAAGAAATTCACTCCCTAACAATATCAAGAAAAATGGAAAGCAATTCAAGGTGATGCCAATCTTCTTATGGTCTGTGTAGTATCTATGCTATGAAAGGTTATTTTGGTAGATATAATAAATAATATTTCTGTACATAGTAGATTTCTGTAGATGCTGTACCAGGCCACATAGCTACTTCTGTATGTTATTTTAGCCATGAATTTTCATATTTTCATTTTTCCATCAATCTAATGAGATTGATGCACATTTTTACTAAGAAAATTACCAACAATCTACTCAGAAGATGTACTCAATGGTGCATATCTTTGCCTAATGCAGTGTTCTATAGCTTGAAAATTGTAATACATTCACAAGAACCCTCTTTTGGCCACAGGCCCCATCACACTCACTGTGTTGCCCTTGTACATTTATTCTGTGCCTACTCGGCCCCTGTAGGTCAGGGGCTGGAGATGCCGGATCCAGTCTAGGGTCAGCCTCTTGTTGTGCACTGATGTAGTAGGATCTTGGTTCAGATCACAGAATAAATGTACATGGTCTACATGGCCTGAGGCAAATCATCTCATCTTCTCTACAATCATTTTAGCACTAGGTTTTCCTAATTGGTAAAATGAACAGAAGTATATGTCTGTTAGTCTCTTTCAAAAGACTCTTTAAAAATGCCATTTTTCAATAGGAAAGTTCTTCTTTATAGAATAATACTAGCTAATCAATACCGAATGATCGAAAGAATTAGAAAACCATTATTTTTTTCAATCTCTGTAGAAATAAGTCATCTAGACAATGATCCTTTATGTAGACAATGATCACCTAAAATACAATAGGTGAGTGGCTGATGGAAACTTTTTGAGGAGGAGCATCCTGAGAGCCATTTGAACTCAATCAATCCCAATATCCTCAAGGAAAAGACATCCTGTACCTCCTACAGGAAGGACCAGTCACCAGCTGGGATTGGTGATCAGCCATCTTTAACTAGCTTCTCCACTGAAGGTTAATCCACTTGCTCATACATGGGAAACACTCGATCCACATCCCATTGGATAAGACAGATTGAAGACAAAAAATAATGAATATCAACTTGAAATAAAAAATATCACTTTAGAATTAAAAAAAGAGAGAGCAAAAATAGATTTAAAATTAAATCCACATTAAAACAAGATTCCATTTTTAAACCTGTTTTGCAAAAACTTTTCAATAAACTATAGCAGGTCCTCAAATAATGTCATTTTGTTCAATATCCTTTCCTTATAAAGATGAGAGGGTAAAAAAAATATTGATTATAAGCCAGGGACGTTGTATGGAGTTTGCACTTTCCCCCCACATGTGTGTGGATCGTCTCCCAGGACTCTGGATCCCTCCCACATCCTGAAGCTGTGCATGTTCAGTGAACTGACTTTGCAGTCTGAGCGAGGAGCACGGGTGTGTATGTGACAGCATCCTACACTGGAAGGACATCCTGTCCACGTGGTACTGTGAGCAGCCAGGATAGATTAGGGTCACCCATGATTCTGAAATGGAATAAGCAATTTGGAAGATGAACGAATGAATAAATCAATATTACTGTAAATTAAACTTGGTAGATGATAATCCTACAGGTGCAGGACAATAAAGGATATGGGACAAGAATGCTCAAGGAGCCTGACATATTTGTGATTGTTTTTGATAGTAGAAAGAACTTTCATTACTTGACTTAACCCATGAGCACTAAGGCTATTGTTACTCACCAACTCATTAAAAACTGGTTAAATAATTACCTTACTTTTTTATATTAATCTCTCTTCAATGCATGCATAGCTCACATTTATTTCAATGTTTAATATAAAAAATGTTTAGGTCTGTTTTGGGGGTTTTTTTGAAACAGTCTCACTATCTTGCCCTTGGTAGAGTGCCGTGGCGTCACAACTCACAGCAACCTCATACTCTTGGGCTTAAGTGATTCCCTTGCCTCAGCCTCCCAAGTAGGTAGGGCTACAGGTGCCCACCACAATACCTAGCTAGTTTTTGTTGTGGTGGTGGTGGTTGTCATTGTTGTTTAGCAGGCCTGGGCCAGGTTTGAACCTGCCAGCCCATTGTATGTGGCCAGCACCCTAACCACTGAGCTATGAGCACCCAAGCCATGTTTGGTTCTTTATTTACAATCTTGGTAATGTGTTTCATGACCAGAAGTATGTGCTAAGAACTTACTCTCATTTATATAAGTTGGTTCATAATAAAATTGATGGTATTATATGTCCTTTCACTTGAAGTTGCAATTTTCAAGAGCCTACTGACAATGTTAAGAACTCAGTCTACTGTGTATTAGCACACCATTTTTAGTAAATTATTTTATCAGAAATATCTGCCACTCTAAAACAGAGGTGAATAATTAAGAAAAATTAAATAGAAGCACCAGAATCTTTCTGCTTTTTGTTAATCTGTTAAATGATTTTGCAACTTACTCACAAATCAACAAAGGGCATAGCAGTCACTTTTCCGTATCTCAGACAGGGTCTGGGACAGGAAAACACTGAGCCGTTAGGCTTTTAAAACTCAGTCTGTGTACTAGGGGCATTTAACCTCCTCCAGAATAAAACAAGCATGAGAGATTTAGACAGAAAGCGACTGGAAATGGGTTAGGTGGTTCAGGCAACTAATTCTCAAAAAAGAAATTAACTCTCAAAGAGACAGGAGATGCTACACAAATTTGCAATCAGCCTCCAACAGACTCTCCCTGTTGGTCCTCCAGCCTTTCTCTCCCTTGTTAATTTTATCCTTCAAATTTTGCAGTTGTTTTTTCTATGTTAATTTTCTTTTTTTCCTTATTTTTTGTAATGTATCTATTTAAACTGATATTACATATATATCGGTACTATATATATATGTATATATGTACAATATATATATAGTACTTCCATTGCTGTTCTGTTTTATCTGGTTGATTAGTGTGGAAAGGATACAGGAAGTAGAGAATAAGGATTTTTGATTTACTATAGAGCCACAAATTTTAAAATACAACTGTTTATACAGAATCCATTTTATGTTTATATTAAACTTTCCCTTCACTCGCTGAAACCACATCTGCTTTTAAGTTTTTGAAAAGTAGGGTTGGCTCGGCGCCTGTGGCTCAATCGGCTAAGGTGCCAGCCGCGTACACCTAGTGTGGCGGGTTCGGATCCCCAGCCCGGGCCCGCCAAACAACAATGATGGCTGCAACCAAAAAATGGCGGGGCGTTGTGGTGGGCGCCTGTGGTCCCAGCTACTTGGGAGGCAGAGGCAGGAGACTCGCTTGAGCCCAGGAGTTGGAGGTTGCTATGAGCTGTGATGCGATGCCATGGCACTCTACCCCGGGGGACAGCTTGAGGCTCCGTCTCAAAAAAAAAAAGAAGAGTGAATACAGTATGGTGAGATATTTTGAGAGAAAGAGACCATATTCGTGTGACTTTTATCATAGTAGGTTGTTATAATCATTCTCTTTTATTATTAGCTATTGTAATTTATCTCTTACTGTGCCAAAGTTATAAATTAAACTTTACCAAAGGTCTGCATGTATAGGAAAAACCTACTGCATATAGGGCTGGGGATGAGCTGTAGTTTCAGGCCTTCCCTGGGGGTCTTGTAATGTATTCTCTGTGGGTAAGGGGGGATACCTGTAAATATCAATGCTTGCTGAGCATTTCTGTCTACCAAGCGCTACACCAAGCATTGTCCATTTTATTTTATTTTTTGTTGGTTATCTTGAGATAGGGTCTTGCTCTGTCATCTGGGCTAGAGTGCAGTGGTGTCATCATAGCTCAGTGTAACCTCAAACTCCTGGCTTCAAACAATCCTCCTCCTTTGGCCTCCTAAACTGCTGGAATTTTAGGCATGAGTCACTGCACCTAGATAAATCTAAACAACTTTTTAAAGAGATAGGGTCTTGCTATGTTGGCCAGGCTGGTCTTGACCTCCTAGGCTCAAGCGATTGCCTCCCAAAGAGCTGGGATTATAGGTGTGAGCCACTGTGCCCAGTCCCCTGTACTGTTACTGTCCCTTTGATAAAGATGAGAAAGCTCAAAGAGGTTACCTTGCCCAAGGTCATGCTGCTAACAAGCAGTGGAGCCAGAATTTGACCTGGCTGTTTGACTTGAGGGTCCATGTCCTTCTTAATTATCAAGCTCACATTGCTCCTAGCTGCTAGAGCCATCACACATTTACTAAGGGAATTACAAAACAAGCAGTACATGTAGGATGTGGTATTTAAAATGCATTTTGAGAAGTTGCTAAATAGTGAAGTGAAAGTATTTTGCATTGGCAACTTAATGCCAAGGTCCTCTCTCTCACTGCCTGTGGGAATCTGGGCCAGGACTGTAACATCTGTGGGTCTCAGTTGCCTCATAATGAAACTTGATTTTTGCTGGGCGAGGTGGCCCATGCCTGTAATCCTAGCCCTCTGGGAGGCCGGGGCAGGTGGATTGCCTGAGCTTGCAGGTTTGAGACCTGCCTGAGCTAGAGGGAGACGTCGTCTTTAAAAATTGCCAGGCATTGTGGCGGGCACCTGTAGTCCCAGCTACTCAGGAGTCTGAGACAAAGAGAATGGCTTGAGCTCAAGAGTTTGAGCTTGCCGTGAGCTGTGATGCCACAATACTCTACCAAGGGCGACAAAGTGAGACTCTGTCTCAAAACCAAACCAAACCAAACCTTGATTTTGAAATTCACTCTGTTAAAAGTCAGTGGGCTGCAGTCCTCTCTCCGTCTAACTCCTTCACCCCTTTGTATGCAGAGTGGGTGTCATAGAAGAACTCTGGTCAAGAGTCAGAAGGCAACTTGAATAGTGACTTGGGGGGGGGAACTTTACCCTCCATCTCCCCACCTGTGAGACAGAGAAGCTTTTTCCAGCAGTCACAGCCATTTCCCACCTTGGCAGAGCAAGCTGTGTGACAGCACCTGCCTCACGCCTGCTGCTTGCTTTGTGCCCCCAGGTGCCATTGAGAAGGACATCTGAATCTGGGCCATCCTTTGGTGTCTCCGAAAATAATAGGAAGAGGCATTGGTGGTAGGGAAGAGAGTTCAGTAGACAGCTGAGAAAAGCCCCTATACTTTGGACTTTGAGGGCAGCCAGTGCCAAGTAGGAGGTCATATGCAGGTCATTGTTTTTTTAGGATGTAAGAGCCTCCAGCACATGAATCACATCTTATTGCCTTTTATCCCAGCCTTCTAAAAAGTATGCAGCTTGTGGCTGGCTCTTGGATCCCCCAGAGTGGGTCAGGATCCCGTGAGGCAGGTGGACACAGTGCTGGGAACATAATCTGAGCCGCAGTGGAAGTGTGATGGGAATTGTGGGAGAACGAAGCCAAAGAAACAGATTGGCAGAGCACAGCCTCCTAAGAAACGGCCCGGTGGGCGTGGCCAGAGCGCCTGACTGCTCGCACCTCTCCCTCTGCCGTACCTGTCTTCCTCCCATCCTCCCACCTGAAGCCTGAGGGTGCCAAGAGCTAGGCTCCAGAATGTGGTGAGAATAAGATAGTGATGGTCCCTATGCTCATGAAATAGGGAATCAATGAAAATAATACTAGGGGTACAAAGTTAATAATACCAGGTATAAACTTTTTAAGAGATCTTGTTGGAAGTAAAATAGATCATTCCCCAAAAGTGTATGAATTGCAGGTAACATGGATGTGTGTAGCATCTTTAGGTACACTTGACCAGCAACGGTGCCTTTAATTCAACTTCAGCATCTCTTAAAATGTGTGTACACTTTTTGGGTATCCTCTATATGGACTTTTGTGATTAGTTCTATCAGAACATATTGGCTCCTACCAGTAATCCTGGCACTCTGGGAGGCCAGGCCAGTGGATTTCTTGAGCTCAGGAATTTAAGACCAGCCCGAGCAAGAGCAAGACCCCATCTCTACTAAAAACAGAAAAACTGAGGCAGGAGGATTGCTTGAACCCAAGAGTTTGAGGTTGCTGTGAGCTATGATGATGCCATGGCATTCTACCCAGGGTGACAGAGTAAGACTCTAGTCTCAAAAAAAAAAGAACATGCTCATTTTTAGCTGTGTGACTGTGACTTTGGGCTAGTCATCCAAACTCTCTGAGTTTGTTTATCTATCTAATGGAAAGAAATACCTCCCTGAAAGGGCAGTTTTTAAAGGATTATAAACAAATATTTTAAAAGTAGTTATTTTTTATTTGAGTTTTGGTGGGGAGGGGGCTCTCTTTTTTTCCTCCTAGCTGCTTTCCAAATGAGCAGTTACTGGATAGTGTAGAGATTAACATTTGGTTGTCTTATACGGGTGATGATTTCTTCTGTTAAACTTCTTCCTGCCTCCTCTTAAACGGGCAGAAACTGAAATGCTAGATTTCCTAAGGTATGACACCGTATAACCTCCATTGGAAGAAATTAAGAACATTTGAGAGTAAATAAAACAATACATCCAAAAAGCAAATCTGTAATTACTGCCTAAAGGAGCACCATTTTAAATGTGATCACCGTGTGGGTATTTATGCATGATACACATTCTTAAGTTCCTAAGTAAGAAAGGAACTTTAGTGATGTCCCAAACAAACAGCAGCAAACACACCTTGTATACCTATCTTTTTTTCCCCCAATTCTTATTTATTTATGTATTTATTTATTTTTGGAGACAGAGTCTTAGTCACCCTGAGTAGATAGCTATGGCATCATAGCTCACAGCGATCCTCTTGTCTCAGCCTCCTGAGTAGCTGAGACTATAGACACCCACCCAGTTAGTTTTTCTATTTTTAGTAGAGATGGGGGGGGGTGGTCTAAGCTCTGGCTCAGGCTGATCTCAGGCAATCTCCTGCCTCGGCCTCCCAGCGTGCCAGGATTACAGGTGTGATCCTGTAATCATTTTTTGCTTTCTCCACCCCAGTGGCTCAGGGTGGAAGGCACTAGCCAGAGCCGTTCTCCTGGAGCAATTCCTCCACAAGTTCCTACTGTGTGAATACATCTGCTCTCACCCTGCCAGGGAAGAAATGCTGGAATTTGGGTTTTAATCCTGGCCCTGCCACTTCCTCACTCCATGACCTTGGGGAAAATCACCAGTCTAAACATTGGTTTCCTCATCTGGAAAATAGTGAGTAATAATACCTGTCTCGCGGATTGTTTAGAGATTAAAAAGGAAGTAATGAAACTTATTTCCTCAATTCTAAGATGCTGTCAGATTTAAGACACCCAATTTTCAGATGGAAAAATACCACCTGACATTAAGTCTTTATGTTATTGTGTAAGACACTCAAATTCTACAAGATCAGAATGTTTTAAAACATTATGCTTGAAATGAGGAAATACAATAAATAAAATTGTTTCCAGAAAGGAAAGATTCTAAACAGACACAAGGTGGTCTTATTCCTGTGTGCACTGTTGCTTGGGCCCAGCTTTCCCTGTTGCTGCCGCTTAGCTGAGCAGGCTGATTTGGGGTTCCCTCTTTGCCATTTCTCTTGATACTTCTCACCAACCCCCATCCTCAGGTGCCAAGCCCAGCGTGCATTGGTTTGGACACAACATAGCGTCCTTTTTGTGTGGAAGTTTCACCTGGTAGACAAATATCCCCGTGACATTTTCTAGATTGAGCTATTCCTCCCTTTCCATGAGTTTCTTTTACACCTGACCTAGTGGCTCTCAACCAGCTTCAGGTCACTGCACAGGCTGAGAGTGATCACATTGGTACAGTGCTCGAGCGTCAAGGGAAGAACAGTCGGGCCAGCAGTCAGCTTCACCATCTGGAGCCCATTCAGGCATTCTGGTGTGCACCATATTCCCCAGCTAGTCCCTTCAATGAACAAGAAAAAAGGAAGAGGACAGGGAAGGGAAAAGAAGAAAACCCTGATAATGTTCACAAATCAGGAGAATTTTAAGGGCACTTTAGTTTTTCAGAGCATCTTTACAATAATGGTCTAGTATCTTGATTGAAATACCTTGGACCTGTGAGTGCCAGAAACAAACAAATTCTGATACCTGTCTGCATATCAGAATTATTGGATAAACTTGTTATGTGTGTGTGTGTGTGTACACGCATATGTATATATTTTCTAATAACCTGATGCCTGGAAATGTGGATTGTGAGTACATGGGATCTTTTTGTGAGTGTTGTTGGTTATACTTGGGAGCCTCTGCCTTAGTCCCTTGGAAAGTTTCACCTGGAACTATGCCTTTTCTGTCCTGCATTGCTCCACTCCTTTTACCCTGTAAGGTAGCCTTTCTGATGCAGTGGTCCAAACCTGTCTCCCAGGGCCCTGCATATGTGCCTAGTCCTGCCCCCTGGTGTACAGGGAGTATGCTACAAGGAGTAAGAAATCGGCTGATTTGCTGAACCAGACGCACTTCTTTCCAGGCTTGCAATTTTCTAAACGAGCAGAGTATCTCAGAGTTTGATCTGTGGTATCCCTGTATCAGATTCATCTAGAAGCTTATCAGAAAAACAGTCTGATCCAGAGTAGCAAAGTTTAGACTGCATTTGAAACAAACACACTAGTGATTCTTATGAATACTAAGATTTGGGAGCTACTATAAATGTGTGACTGAATAATCCCACTGATCCGTAAAAGATTAATTTCAGGGTAAGTGGGGACATTGCTACCTAAGTCAAAGGCAGGCCTTTTACTGTGTAGTACCCACCAGCCACACAATTGCTCACTTGGAGCAACCAGCCTTGCTTTTAGTATCACCGCTGGGATAGAAACTAGGGCAAGGTGGTTAGGCCTCAAAATTCTAGCAGTGAAACCAATGGTTTGATTAAAGCATGATCATGATGGTTTGAATACAACGAAGATTTGACACATCTCACACTTGACTTACTTTCATCTGTTTTAGCCATTATGCCTCTCGGTCAGAGTGGAACTTCCAGAATAAGTAGCTATAATATAGGACCTGTGAGCCCTTGAAATTGCATGCAAAATTTTGTATGAATAAGTATATTTTTCTAGAATAGGGTCCAGAACCACTGCCAGATTCTCAAAGGCATTCTTGACCCTGAAAGAGGAAAGATTAAATATTAGAACAGAGGCCTTTTAAAGCATTAGAACAGTGAAGTATTGCAAAGAAAGGTTCATGTTCAGCTAAGGATTTCTGAACTTCCGCAGAATAAGCCAACAGCGAATTGTGATCTCCAGTATTCTGCAGAACTGGCCTACTTTCTCTTTCCTCCCCGCCTCAGTCTTTTTCCTTTTATGTATGTCTCTGCTTCCTCATTCTTTCAGTTTTTCTTTTCCCTCTCTGTCCCCTCCTCGCTATCTCCCCATCCCTCCTTGGCTTCTGTTTTCTCCCATCCCCTCCCTTACTGGCCTCAACAGGATGCAAAGCATGTTCTAATATTTGTTCTGCCTATGGAATCACAACTATGTTGGTGGCTCCTGTTCTTAAAATTAGGTGAACTGGCCGTGTGCGGTGGCTCCTGCCTATGTCCCTAGCACTCTGGGAGGCTGAGGTAGGAGAGGCTCAGGAGTTGGAGACCAGCCTGAGTCAGAGTGAGACCCTATCGCTATTGAAAGTAGAAAAATTAGCCAGGCTTTGTTGCAGGCTGAGGCGGGAGGAGTTTGAGGTTGCTGGGAGCTAGACTGATGCCATGGCACTCTGGCCTGGGCAACAGAGTGAGACTCTATCTAAAAAAAGAAAAGTTAGGTGAGTTGCACACGCAGTACTTCTCTGGCTGTGTGAGAAAGTCGTACTTTGGTACTCTGCTCCCTGGCTGCTTGAATATGCTCTGGTTGGAAGGCCTTCTGTGGGCAGCCAGCATGCTAACACCTGTGGCTCTTGTTCTGAGTTTGATTTTGATGAAGAAAGAATGACTGACCAGAACCCTAGACCCCTGACTCCAAGCAGCTCACTCCACCCCCACAACTGGGATGTCTCCTTTGGGTTATTTCCATTGCTGTCCTTGGCTGTGCGCATCAGAGAAAGGAGCTCCAAGTGAGGAGGACGTGGGCCCCGGGCAAGGCTACGGAGGGAGGTGGGAGCTAGGGATGTCTAGCTTTGACCCCTGTGTCTGGGCCAGCTCCCTGGCTGGTGTCCTGGGATGGATGTTTGATACATGAAGTCACTGGCTTGGGAGGGCCTTTTCACACCACCTCACCCAGCTCAGCCTTGAGCAGCTGGGGGTTTCAAGGACACCCCGAAGTGTAGGCTAACATATCTTGCCTGTGCCCCAGCTTGTGGCCGATGGGCTTGTGTTCCTCTCACTGCATGTGGAAGGTGCCATCTGGCTAAGGAAGGGCCAGTGATGGCATTTTCTGGCTCAACCATTTTGAGGGCACCTGTGGGGTTGGGAGGAGTGATGGTGGGTCTGTGTGGGACATGGGGCCAGGGGAATCAGGGGAGATGTGCCCTCAGTCACTTACGTTTGGGTGGGGAGTGAAGCACCCAGTTATATATCCAGAGGACCAGGTAGACAGTTCTGGGCCATAAGTGGACATGCAGAAGGCACCCATGAAGGACAGCTCTGTGAGGCTGAGCCAAGCTCTGTGGCCCAAGGAGCCAGTGCATGCTATCTGGGGGCTAGGGGTCATGGAGGTGGAGCTTGCAGATAGAGCTGGCAGGAGAGTGCCCCCTCTTGGGGTTGGCTGGAGATGACTCTCCAAACTCCTTCAACTTGATTAGAAAGTTAGATAATATGAAGGGGACCTGTGTGGGCCCACTCTGCTTTTCTCCCCTGTACCCTTGCTCTAGGGCCAAGACAGGCCAGTGCTGGAGATTCCTGAGCCAGTCCTGCTCACCACCCAACTTACGTGTTCCTCTCATCCTGGTCCTTAATGGTCCCTGGGGGCAGGGAGTGCAAGTTCATCAGCAGGGACACACTCTGAAATAGTGAGGCTCTGCCACAGGGGTAGCCCAACCCAGTGCATGGGTCTCCATGGGCCAGGTCAGCACTGGGCAATGGGGCAGTCTCTAGAATAACCTCCCTAATGGTGGCATTTGCCACTGAATTTTTGGGCCCTATGGAGAGCTGGCAAGAGACTGTAACTGCTGGCCCAATTTGAAAGATTGCATCATATTTGCTAGTTGACAGACCCCAGAGTTCAAGCTCCAGCTTTGCTATAATTTCATCTATGGACTTAGTCATGTCAGATGACCTCTCTGACCTGCTCTCCTCATTTCTGAAAAGCAGGTAAAAATGCCTGCCTTGCTCAGTTGCCAAAGTATAAAATTAGATAATGTTTGTAAGAGGCCTCGTGTCATATGTGGCACAAAGTAGTTTTTCAATAAATAATCATTATCGTTATCCTTGTTTGTCTTGGAGGCCCCTGGGTTATAATCTAAGACAGTGCTTCTCAAGCTTCAAGATTTGGGACTCTTGTTAAAATGCAGATTCCATTGCTGCAGGAGGAGGGTAAGAGACCAGAGATTCTACATTTCTGCTAAGCTCTCAGGTGATGCTGATACTCCTGGTTCCCAGTATGGTTCCTGGGGCTGTACAGTCAAGTCTAGCCAAGAGGAATATCCCCTGCCCTTGACCTTGAGGAAGTCTAATCTGAGGAGGAGTTGGTGCAAAAATACCTTGTCTCCATGAGCACCTGCAGAGAGGGCACACACAGGCTTGCAGAGGAACACACAGGGGCACAGGGAGGTGCCACTTCTGGTTTCCTCCTCTCAGAGCTGAGGGCTGTGACTGCTGAGAGCAGAGCACCCCTGCCAGCCCCCAGAAGGGAAGCAGGGCACAGCTTAAAGTGGTGGGTTGGTGTGCTATTGCGCTAGCTCAACTAGGAAGCCCAGTTAAAGACACACTCATCCAAGGCCAGCTTTCATTAGTGCTCTTAGGCCTTAGGACCCAGTGACCATGAGTTTTAAAAGTGGGAACATGTACTAAAAGTGGAACTGGGACAACAGTGCCCTTGACTTTGCTGATGTTTGCAGAGGGCATTAGGCATGCTTGACGTGGAAGCACTGCAGTCTGTGCTTCTTGGCTGCTTTGCTCGGATGCACTTGCCCCTCACCCCTGAATAAAGCTCCCTGGGTTCCAGACATCAGCAAAGGGAGCTGTGGTTTTCCTTTCCACTCACATCCACCCTAAGAGGATTGCTGGTCAGCAGGCTGGCTGAGGCAACTCCCCCACTGGAGCTTCAGCTGAGGTAGGAAGAGCCTGTGGCCAGGTCCAGGAGTAGAAGTCCCCTTTATTCTCTGTTTCCACATCTGCAAAGCAGGGAGGAGCTCAGGCCTAAGCTGTCAGGCACGGTGCAATCCCTGGGGGGTTGTGGAGAGAAATGGCTTGCTTATGTTTTATACTGTGGTAAAATAACTATAACACACAATTTGCCATTTTAAGTTCAGTGGCATTTATTACATTCACACTGTTGGGCAACCATCGTGGCCATCTGCTTCCAAAAGTTTTTCATCGCCCCAAACAGAACCTCTGTATCTATTGAGCACAAATTCCTCATTCCTCCCCTCTATGAATTCGCCCAGTTTAGATATTCATCTATAGCCGCCCCTCCCCCCTTCTTCACCATTTTGCTTTTCAAGGTTTCAGTTATCAACCACAGTCCTAAAATAGGTGCCTATAATAAGTACACTTTAAGATATTTTTAGAGAGAGCATGAGACCACATTCATGTAACTTTTATTACAGTACGTAGTTATAATTGTTCTATTTTATTATTAGTTATTGTTATTCTTTTACTGTTCCCACATCTGTAAAGCAGGGAGGAACTCAGGACCAAGCCAAGCATACAGGGTTCAAACCCCTGGGGATTATGGAAAGAAATGGCTTGCTTATGCCTTCTCAGGATATGTGTGTACAGGAAAAACATACTATGTGTAGGGTTAGACTTATGCCCTGCTATACAGGAATTTATAAAGAGGTTTAGTTTATTCGGCTCATGGTTCTGCAGGCTGCACTAAGGTATGGTGCCAGCAGCCTCAGGGAGCTTCCTGTCAGGGAGGACAGCGGAGGGGGGAACAGGCAGCCTGTGGGGAGAGCAGGAGCAAGAGGAGGAGGAGAAGGCCTGGGCTCTTTTAAACAGCCAGCTCTCTCCTGAACTAAGGAAGGAGAACTTATTCATTACCTCAGGGAGGGCACTAGGCCCGGGTCTACCCACTTGACCCAAACGCCTCCCACCAGCCCCACCTCTAACACTGGGGATCGAATTTCAACATGCCCTTTGGAGGGCACAAACAGTTCCAGAAATCCACTGGGCACCTTGCAGCACATGCCTGGTGGGTAACGGGGAGCTGCTCTGAGTGGAATGATATAATCTTTGCCCTTTTGTGCCTGACTTCTTTCATTCAGTGTAATGTTTTCCACGTTCATCCATGAAGCATGGATCAGAAATTAATTCCTTTTTATAACTGAATCGTATGTCATTGAGTGAATATAACACATTTTGTTTTGTGGATATACTACATTAATCTGTTGATAGACACTTCGGTTTTTTTTTGTTTTTTTTTTTTTGAGACGGAGCCTCAAGCTATCCCCCTGGGTAGAGTGCCATGGCATCACAGCTCACAGCAACCTCCAACTCCTGGGCTCAAGCGAGTCTCCTGCCTCCGCCTCCCAAGCAGCTGGGACCACAGGCGC
>CAUYQV010153989.1:0-15028 GCA_963574575.1 Galagoides demidoff | reverse complement strand
TTAAAGAATCCTGTTTATGTTTCATAGTATAGACATGGGATTATTCACAGTTATGTTACTTGAATACAAGGACAAAATGAATACTGCAAAATATATTTTTAATTATAACAGAAATTGAACTATATTTTTGTTGTATGGGTTGGCATTTATTAAGAACAAAAGTACGGAGATAGATTTCCAGCCTTTGAGAAGAATGTATTCATCTTTGTCCAGTAGTCTGCCTATTAAGCTTTCCTGACTCCTAACTCAGTTTTTCACAGCCAAACTAAACAGAAAAGATGGAACAATTTTCTAATAAATTTAAGAAATGTTTTGGAAAAAAAAAAAAGTTGTTAGGAATCACCTCTGTGAAGATACTATCTACTGAGCAATTAATATATGCTAGACACTCTGCCAAGTGACTTATGCGTATTTTATTTAATTCTTATAGTAAGCCTGGTATACTAAGGCTTCCTCCATGACTAAGAAAGGTATGAGAAAAACTATCTCTCATTTGCCTAATAGCTATTATATTCTTCCTTTTTCCTCACCAATAGAACTGTAATTTTGCTCATGGTGACAATATAGCTAACTAAAAAGACTACATTTCTTAGCTTCCTTTATGATGAGGAGCAGCCATGTAAATAATTTCTAACCAGGCTCGGCACCCATAACTTAGTGGTTAGGGTGCCAGCCATATACACAGGGGCTGCTAAACAACAATGATAACTACTACAAAAAAATAGCTGGGTGTTGTGGGGGGTGGGGAGGCCTGTAGTCCCAACTCAGGACACTGAGGCAAGAGAATTGCTTAAGCCCAAGAGTTGGAGGTTGCTGTGAGCTGTGACACCACAGCACTCTCCCAAGGGCAACATGTGAGACTCTGTCTCAAATAAAAATAATAATAATAATAATAATTTCTAACCAATGGGATTTGGGCAGGTATTTGAGATTTTGGAGAGAGTTCCTTTTTTTTTTTTTTTTTTTTTGGATACACAAAATTACTTTTATTTCTAAACACTTGCAATGGCAAAACCAAAATATAATTAAGAATACAATTACATCTACAATAGTATCAAAAAGAATAAAATACTTAAGAATAAATTTGACAAAAGTAGTGTAAAACTTTATTCTGAAAAATAAAACACATTTTTGAAAAGAAATTTAAAGATAAATAATTTGAAAGACATATCACACTCATGGTTTGTCAAAATGTACTACTCAATTTATAATACTCCTCAAAGTAATCTACTGATTCAGTGCCATGGAGATTGTTCTTAAAGAATGTTTTGGTTTTCCTCACCTCTCTTTCCTTCTGTCTGAAGAGCAGATCTGATGGCAGAAGCTTTGGGAGCTACCTTGGACCTTGCAGTAGGGTAGTAAAAGAGAAAGAAGAAGCCTAAAGTGTTCCAATGACAATTTCTTACACAGAGAAAAATCACCTTCTTGAGCTACTAATATTTGGGATTTTTCATTAGATATAACCCATCCTCACAAAATAGTCAATATTTTTAACATCTCCATTATAGAGATTAGGAAACAGAGGTTAATACGTGACAGGGATGAAATTTGAACTCTGGTCATCTATGGTTAATACTATTTGGTTTGTAAAAGCAATTGAAATAGTAGCTTCTTGCCATTCTCCTACATACTTGTCACTACAACCATCTAGAATTTGTCTCAATTCTTCAAACCAAACTAGCCCTGCTCTGTCTTCTTAGAAATTCACATACATTGATTCTTTTAACTGGAATGCATGCCTCCCTGTTCTTTGCACAAATAGCACCCACTCAAATTTTGAAACTTCATCGAGGCATCATTTCCTCTGAAAAAACTTCTCTGATCTCTCTTATATGATTACGTTTTCCTCCAATATACCACCATTGTTCTCTCATTGCTCAGGATTAATTATTTTAATTCTCAATAGACTACAAGGGAAGAAACTATCTCTATCATGTTTACTGTTTGAAAGAATGGTGTCTAGTGCCCATGCAAAGTCAAGAAAAGCCAGACAGAAAGCCTCAAAATTCAAGCATTAGCCAGCATATTCAAAAGAATCTTGCTTTAGAAGTGAGAAATAATTAGTCCTAGATGAGGCATGGTTCTGATCCTCCTAAAAAGTCTTGAAAATGAGATTCAAATGCTCCCCGGGGTGGCTCACACCTGTAATCCTAATAATTTGGGGAGGATGAAGCTCTTGCCTATAATCCCAACACTTTAAGAGGCCAAGGTGGGAGGACTGCTTGAGGCCAGGAGTTCAAGACAAAATATCAAGACCTCAGGCATGGTGATATGTGCCTGTAGTCCCAACTACTCAGGAGGCTTAGGCAGGAGGATCACTTGAGCCTGATAGTTCAAAGTTTTAATAAACCATGACTGCATCACTGCACTCTAGACTGGGTGACAGAGACTCTGTCTCAAAAAAAAAAATTAAGACTCAAATGGATCATAACTGTCTCTTAGAACAAAGTACAATAATATTTTTATATCTGTCATTAATCAAAGATGACAAGGCAAAGAAGAAGAAGAATATGACCTAAAATTGGTCAATTGAAACCAACTCAGAACTGACACAAATATTTCAATTTACAGGCAAGGGGATTAAAATAGTTCTTATAATTCTATTCCATTTATCCAAAATTTAAGTAACAACATATAATATTTTTTTAAAGATCCAAGTTCAGCTTCTAGTGATTAAAACTACCACGTACGAGATTAAAAAAAATACACTAGATGGAATTAATAAGAGAAATTAGTTATTAACAAAGAACATATTGGTGAATTTAAGACATAGCAATTAGTAACTACCCAAAGGAAATATAAAGAGAAAAATAATTTTTGAAAATGAAAAAGCTATCAGAAAAAATGTGAAATAACTTCAAGCAGCCTAATATACGTATAATTGAAGATCCCAAAAGAAGAGAATGAAGAAAGAAAAATGTTTGAAGAAATAATAGCATTATCTTGTTATATGGTCAAACCTATAAGCACATAGATCCAATGAACTTTCTAACACAAGAAACATGAAAGAAACAACATCAATGTACATCCTAATGAAATTGCTCAAAACCAGTCATAAAGAGAAAAATCTTAAAGGCATCCAGAGGAAAGTCTCATATTCAGAGGAATAAAGATAAGAATTACAGTGATTTCTTATCAGAAACAATAAAATGACAATAATTTCTTTACAATATTTAAAGACAAAAAACATTGTCAACATAGAATTCTATGCCCAGCAACATATATATTTCAAAAATGAAAGTCAAACACTTTTTCATATATGCAAAAGCTGAAAGCAACTCATCATTAACAGGACCACCCTAGAAACCATGTGAGATGAAGTTCTTCAGACAGATAGAAAATTATGCACTTAGAACTACGGATGTACACAAAGGTATAAAGCACATCAGAAAATTTAACCACACGCGTAAATACATAAAACATTCTTTTTTATAAACCTTTTGAAAAGATAATTAATTGTTTAAACAAAACTTAATTATAATGTATTTGGAGGTTTATGATGTATATAAGTAAAATGTCTGCTATTTATGTAAACAGCATAAAGACATGTGGCATAGAAAAATGAGAGTACTAGTGTAAGGTTCTTATACTATACATGAAGTAATATAGTATCACTTGAAGACAGACTGTGATAAATTAAAGATATGTATCACAAATGCTAAATCAACCATTAATATAACAAGAGAAAGAATGATAGCTAATAAACCAACAAAAGAGATAAAATAGAATCTTGAAAAAATACCCAATCCAAAAATAATCAGAGGAAAAAGCAAAAGGGAGCAAAAAACAGAATATAGAAAACAAATGGCAGTTGCCTTAGTAAAAGAAATGAATTTTTTTAATAAGTGAGATGGTAGCCTAAAACCTGATTATATTATTAGTCACATTGAGTATAAATGGTCTAAGAACTGCAGGCATTATCAAGTTGGCTTTGTTTTTAAAGGCAAAACCCAACTCTATGCTGCCTATAAGAAACACATGTTAAAGATACAAATAGCTTAAAAGAAAAGGATATATCTGCTCGGCGCCTGTGCCTCAACTGGCTAAGGCACCAGCCACATACACCTAATCTGGCGGGTTCGAATCCAGCCTGGGCCCACCAAACAACAATGACGGCTACAACCAAAAAATAGCCAGGTATTGTGGTAGGTGCCTATAGTCCCAGCTACTTGGGAGCTGGAAGCCGGAGAATCGATTGAGCCCAGGAGTTGGATGTTGTTCTGAGCTGTGATGCCATGACACTTTACCCAGGATGACAGCTTGAGGCTCTGTCTCAAAAAAAAAAAAAAAAAGAAAGAAAGAAAAAGAAAAAGATGTATCATGTTTACACTAATCAAAAGAAAGTTGGAGTGCCTAATTAATTCAACCAAACTATATTTCAGAGAAATTAATATTAGAAATAATAAATAAGGTTATTTTATAATGATAAGGGGGTCAATTCATCAGGATATAACAATCCTAAATGTTTATTCATCTATTAGTAACATAGCTTCAAAATACATAAAGCAAAAACTGATAGAACTATAAGGACAAATAGACAAATTGACAATTACAGTTGGAGATGTCACTACTTCTTTATCAATAATTGATCAATAAAGTAGACAGAAAAATAAGGATCAAAACACCACCACCACCATTATCAACCAATTTGACTTAATCTACAATTATAAAACAAACCATTCAACAATAGCCAAATAATGTGATATACTCAATTATTTTCAACAATTGTTCTGCTCACTGAACATTTACCAAATATAAATGGTACAGGAATGAAGGGATTTAAGAGAACATAAGGAAATTTTGGGGTTTGATGGATATTTGCCTACGTGTTCATTATCTGGATCATAATGGCTGTGTTATGAATGCATACATACAGCAAAATGTATTAAACTGTAAATTTTAAATATGTGCAGTGTATTGTTGGTCATTATAATTCAATAAATCCATTTTTAAATATATATGTGTATGTGCGTAGTCTTTACTCTGGTCCCACGGTAATAGATAAGCTTAAATTTTGTACCTTTAAGTTGATCTGTGTGTGGAATTCTATATGAGCCCTGACTCCATGAGCATTACTTGAACTACTTTCTCACTAACATTATCCACATAAGTTTGCTATAGAATTTGCTTTATAAATCTCCAATAATAGATCAGTTCTATGATCTTCCATCTTCATTCTAGCTCAGTATCCAGGTGGCAGAGTACTAAGTGCACAGAGGCCAGAGTCCTGGTTTTGAATCTTCACCCAACTCTCAGTCTTCAGCACAATTCTTTTATTTTTACATGCACATTCTCTGTCTTCTTCCTGCAGTCCCTACCTAGCAAACTCTTCAGAAGATATAGGAGGTCAGACAGTCAAGTTCCCAAACATCCTAGAAAAAGTGCTACATACCTCATTGCTCAATATCACCACGGTCACCTCCAAAGTATTCCCCTCAGGAAGGTACACACTGATGCCAGTGCTTAGTCCACTCTTTAAGGTGAATTTGGAACTCTTTTTTTCTGGAATGACCATCAGAGTTGTCATATGAGGTCTGACAATTAAGTTCACAAACTTGCCACCATGTGCTTACATTGGCAGCACTGTCAAACAACTTGGTAAGGTTTCACGCCCTTGGTATATCAGTGTCTCACAGCTATGTTTGTGTAGGCGTGTGGCAGTGTCTTGCTGAATAGCACTCCTTATTGCTATTGCACATTTTGTGTGTTGTACAACTACAGCTCTGATGGTCATTCTGGGAAAAGAGTTCCAAAATTGCTTTGAAGAGTGAGCTAGGTCCTGGCATCAGTGCATAACTTCCCAAGGGGAATGCTTTGAAAGTGACCATATTGATATTCAGCAATGAAGTATGTAGCACTTTTTCTAGGATGAGTTCGTGAACTTATTTGTTAGGCCTCATATATGCCAGTACTTCTTTCAAGAAAACTTCCCCATCCCCTCCCATGCTAAAGGACTTAATCTGTCCAGTTTTAGGCTACTTCTGTATCTTATGCATATTGCTAATAACCTTGTTATACTATACTGAAAATTACATATATAATTTGTATTATATTATATGATATCATCATGTATCATTTCACGTGTGCACATATATGTATTTATATGTGTATATATAAAATTATCTGCTCTTTGTTCCCTATGCTTCTTGGACATAAGTATAAAATAATACCTCCAGGACAGGGTATTATTTTTTCTCTGTATTCCCTTCATCTAAGATAATACTAGGCACACTGCAGGTAATCAATAAATACTAGCTAAATTAATTGTGTTGACTATTTTTTGCTGTTGCCACATCAAAAAATTTTCAGGGAATTCAGGTACTAGAGAGTGAAGCACTAAATATTCATGAATATTGACTCTACCCTCAGCAAGGCTACACAAAATAGGTATAACTTTGAAATCAGAATGAACACTTACCAAGAATCCTGAGTGAAAGGGGAAGTATATCCAGCAGAAACAAATTCTTAGTTCAACTTAAAAAAAAATATACAGATAATGCCTTTCTTTTAAAAAATCGACTTAATGAAATTCTAAACTTAAATAATTATTAATTATATCAAACTTTCTCCTATCCTCCTCATCTCCCACATCACTCTACCCTCAATTTTCTTCTCTTCCTTCTTTTTAAGAAAGCAAAGTGAGTGGCAACACTGTGTTAGTGACCTGTTGTAGTGTCTCATCAGCTGGAGTATCTCATTCCTCCTCTGGGGGGTATGGTGAGTGCCTAGAGACAATAGGTTGGACTCAACCCACACTACTGAGTAGCACAAGGGTCAAGAGCACTAGCTCTGGAGCTGAGTTACCTGGATGTAAATCCTAAGACTATCATACATGGCTACGTGGTCTTGGACAAGTTATTTAACCTCTCTCTGTCTCAGTTTCTTCATAATAGTGGTACTTAATTCATAGAATTGTTGAGAGCGTTAAATTGTTGACCTAACACATGTAAAGCACTTAGAAAACCACCACATGCACAGTAACTGATGGGTGTTAACTATTATAATAGGCATTCAATAAACATGTATTAAATAAATAATGACAGCTCTCCAACAAGAGAAATATACTATAGTTTTAGGCAAAAGTGGGTAAGTTCTGTAGAATTGATCAGAGGGATTTGGTAGGTTTTCCTACCCCCAAAAAATATGTCACAACTCCTAAAATTCCCCAGCTGAAAATCATTACTTTTAGTAAGGTCTTTTAACTATTAGGTTTTTTCAACTGTTAGGAGTAACATATCATCATTATCATTTGGTCATTCTGGTGATGTTATGTCAATTAATCCTCATGACCATCCGATGAGCCAAAGAGTCCAATTATTATCCATTTTATAGGGAAGGAAAATGGGGTACGAGAGGAAACTTTGCCTGAGGACAGGAAACATGTCCACCATTCATTTATGAAATAAATATTGACTGAGTGCCTTTTAGGTTATTCCAGGCCCCAGACATGAGTGCTCTGAGCACCTCGGCAGGAGGCAGCGCACACCCTGAAAATCACGGGAAGAAGCAACAGAGGAGGGAGGGAGGGAGGGTGTGGGGAGTAATGAGATGGAGGAATAGAATTCCACCTTTGCTTAGTTCATGGGTGTATAGTGATAAACCTTGTAACTCTCCACGGGATTTGGCTTCCATTCTCGCTGTCCATCTGGCTTCTTTCAGAGTAGTCTCTGAGTGTGAGTCCTGGAGACTACTGGCCCAGATAAAGGCTGGCTCCATCACTTGCAATCTGGAGCAATTATCCATTAGCTCCTCTGAGTTTCACTTCCAGAACAGGGATGTAAATTCTTAGAGCCTGCCTCATCAAACTATTGGATGAGAATGATGTAAATGTACTAGGATTTACAGCTTCTTCAAAAAAATTTTTCTAACAGCCCATTTGAGTAATGATCTCGAAGCCTTCTCCCAATCAAACTAATCCCAAGATTGAAGAAAAGAATTTTATCCTCTGTTCCCTCCCTGAGAAAGAGGATAATGTGAAACTCCCAAAGTCTTCTTAAAAAACAGATAAAAAGTGTTCAAGCAGGGGATAATTTTTTTTTTTTTAATGAAAACATTTGGACATCTGGTTCACCTGATCTAAACCCATCCTCCTCAGGCTAAATTCCTTCCCTAGGCAGCTATTTGAAATTACAGTAATAGTTATCTTTGGTTGACTGATCTGAGAAGCTACAAGCTGTGAGCACATTCATTTAAAATTAAAAGGAAATTTTTAAAAACCTAAAATCCTGACTGAACTACTGGTTCCGAAAGACTTCTTAAAATCAAGCTCAATTAAATTTCATACCTAGTTCCATTCCACCTCAACTCCAAACTCATGCTTTATTCATGTATTATTTATATTAATAATTATTTTTATATTCACTTTTTTTCTATTTATTGTTTATTTATAGCACACTCATCATGCAGTATTAACCAGGCTATGCCACACGCCAGGATGGAAAGGTGGACTCCTTTTCCATCTGCCTTCATAAATATTTCAAACTGGTAGCCAAAATGCACAATTCCTCCATATTTATATAAGCTCCTTGATGTGCTAGGTTATGAAGTACTATAAATTCCTTGCTATGGCTCCCAAAAGAAGCGTTTATTATAACTTCCTCAAACGTCTCTGCATTTAAGAAGATGCTCATACATAGAAAAGGTACGTCACTGATTATACCGCAGCTAAGAATAGGCTTCCCCAAGCCATGTATGTATATTTATATTTACACAGACATGGCTGGTATGTTAGAGAAACCCACTGAGTCACAGGTCAACTATAGAAAGTGACCACCATGTTAATTTAGAAAATTTCAGATTGAATTGTACAAACAACCTAAATGCTGACCAATCCAGGAATAGATGAATAAGCTGTGGTATATGTATACTGTGGAATACTATTCAGCCACTAAAAAGGATGAGGACTTTACAACTTTTGTATTAATTTGGATGGAGTTGAAACATATTCATCTCAGTAAAGCATCAGAAGAATGAAGACGCAAGAACCCAATGCAGTCAATTTTGATCTGAGGACAATTGATGCTAGTACATGGTGAGGGGAGGGGAATGGGGGAGGGGAAAGAGGAAAAGAGAGAGGAGGATATGGGGCCACAGGGTGTGATACACTTCTAGGGGGCAGGACACTATTATTAGAGGGACTTTACCCAGCAAATGCAAGCAGTATAAGCTGGCTCTTTGTACTCTCAATGATTCCCTAACAATAAAAAAAAAGAAAGAACATTTTGGTTTGTATTTATGGTATCTCTGTGTTGACTCTGAATATGATTTAACGGTATGGTCAATCCAAGCACTATATAGATACCATTCCCTTCAGAAAGAAGCAAAAAACTATTGAACTTGTATTACCTTACATTTCATGATTTTATGAAAATACCTGTTGTACATTTTTCTCCACTTTTAGAAAGTGAAGTTCTTTGATACATAGAATGTGCATCATTTTTTGATGAATGAGTCTAATAACTAACCAAAGATGCAGTCACTAGCAGCAGAGTTACATGTATGAAAATATATCTTGGAGATGGACTAGAACCATACAAGGTTTCTTTTAGTCAAAACTACAAAGCTATCTAAAAAGAACCAATCCAGCTGTCAACTAAAATGACCCTACCACCCTCCCCTTGATCTTTCTGTAGTATTTATTTTAATGAGCACTTAGTCTGTGTAAGGCCTATTGCCAAGTGCATTTTTAGGATTAGGTAGCCATTTAAACTTCACAACATCTCTGTGAAGTAGATTTTCCCCTCCTATTTTCACATAAGAAAATTGCATCTTGCTTTGCAAATGTTACTTTTCTTACTAAGCTATTTGTTGTTCTCATTAAACAATATAAAAGCAGCTCAAGATTGCAAAGAATTCACCTAAGTCATGTATGCCATTTCCTGTGGGGGCCTGGATCTGTTTGAGGTTAGACCTCCAGACTGGATTCTGTTTTTTGGTCTGTGACAGTGAACTGTTTTATTCTTACTTACACACTCTTGCTTTTTCTGTGGTAGGTCTCTCGTTTAGTTATCACCTCCTTACCCAACTCCTGACCCTCTTTGACTTTTTCTTTAGGTTACAGGTAAACGGGACCACGTTGAGCCTCGAGTTACCCTTCTCAGATACTTTTCACTCAGTTTCTCACTCCCTTGTTAAACTGTTGGAACATACCTGGCTCACTTTGACACTAAAAATTTTACCCTCACTGTCGTATTCAATAATTACAATTGTATTATAGTGCACTATTCTAAAAACAATTGTTTGTTTAAAACCGCCTGTATGCAATTTAACCAGGAATTTGGAAAAGAAGCTTTATGAACATCTATAAATTGGTGATTATTCTAGATAGCCAGTAACTAGCACAGTACCTGGCACAGGTAGGGACTTAGCAAATATTTTTTGAATGAATGAATATTTTATTATCTGTGAAACATGCCCTGCCAAGGCAGTCTTCCCTTTCACCGCTAATCAGGACAAATTCCAATCGCAGTCCTATTACACGGCCCTTGAATTAGCAAGTGTGTATAAACAACCAGAACGGATGTCGTTACTTGAAGGATAAAAAGGGCTGGCCAGCCAGGCACATTACATGAGCCATCCTAGCGTAAGTGTTCACATGATCACAAATGGCTTACCCTTTGGGATGAGAATTTTAAAAAGGAGGTTATGAAATATATGCCCCATTTCATGGATAGGTGATCTAGTATTTTTTTTTTTTTTTTTTTTTTGCCACAAATCCCTGAGGACAAGCATTAATTAAAAAGGTCGTTGCAGAAAAGCTTTCAGGAGAGGACATTAAAATAAGCTATGGGGAGCAAACATTTTCAACCCTGTTGTATTACTTGACCCAAAATGACTCTTCCTCCCATGGTAACAATAAACTTACCCCCCAAAAAGGCACAGTGCTAAGTACAACATGGTGAATGAAATTTAATTCTGTATTCATTTTCTATGCAGTCTCTTAAAATTAGTACTTCAAATTATTGGTAGTTAAATAAATTGTGGCATAATATCGTTCCTTGACACTGTCACTGTTAATAACTGGCCTTGCCTACTGATAGCCACATGCGAAGTAGAATAAGAGGCGTTATCTTATTTACAAAGCACCCAACTATGATAAGCTCAGTCACAAATAAAATATTTCAAAGAGAAGATTGCACTTCTAAGTTTAAAAATACATGTACACCTACAAACACTGATTTACTCCCTTCCCTCTGATGACTAAAGGCTAAATTATTCTAAAAACTATGAGTGTTACATTTGGAGAGTACCCCTATGTCATAACTACCCCACCTCTTTAATCAATTCGCCATTCCAAAGTGGGAAATTATTTAGGAAAAGCTGTCAAACAGAAGAAAAAGAAAATCTAATCTGGGTAAGTTATTTAAAAATCTGCTTCTTTGAATCTGTAACATTTAAACTGTTCGCGTTCGCGGAGATTCAGAAATGAAGGGGAGGGGAGGACGGGCAGGGTAAGGACTTTCAAGACAGACTAGTTGCAGCCGGGGGCACTTGTCTAGCTTGGAAGAAAAAAGAACGGGGGGTTACAAGTCGAGAGATAAAGAGAAAAAGAATCAGAGACAGGTGGCAAAAAGAACAAGTAGGAGGCACAGGCATGAATAAGGGAGAGGACAAAGGGAAACATCAGCGGTGGGGGAGAGACAGAGCAAAGGAGAGAAGGGGTCAGGAAGAGAGAAGGAGCGTGGGGGCCTGAGGGGAGGGGGAAAGGAAGGGAAACGGAGAGAAAGAACAGCCCCTCCATCATCGCCGCTGCCTTCTTCATCTTCATCTCTTTTTTTTTTCAGATGGCACACTGACAGAAGATTAATTCAAGTCAGCTGCTGAAAATAATTATTGCATTATGGGAGCAGTAATCATTATTTAGAACATGATTAAATATGTCTGCACCTATTGACTCTGCCTATGATTTATGTATTTGTTTAGTCAATAGTCTAATGTAAATGATGTAATTAATTATAGATGGTGGTGTCAGGTCATTGGTGAAAACAATCTGAGGAGAACAAGGGCTCTGTTTTTTTCCTGACAGATGCAGGGGGTGGGGGGAGCTGAGTTGAGGGAATTCCAGGGGAACTTTTTCACGTGTGAATGGCGGCTGGGATCTCAATTTGCATGTTGTCTTTCTCTTGTTCAGCCTTCGTTTAGAAATTGAAATAACTTGTTAAGCAAAGGGGACGGGAGCAGCACATGGTTGCCGGGAGGACACCTGGGACTTGGGCGGGTGAGTAGGTAAAGAGCCAGCTGCTCCCCAACACAGGGGAGCGTGGCACCATCATTTACCGCTTCATAAAATTAAATGTTTTCCAAATTAAATCAGTAGGCAGTGTGCAGGAGGCCTACTATCTCTAATAACAATTTTTCAATCAATAAGAAGGGCCCGGCCGATAGGAAATCTGAGCTGACGAAGTTAGGACGGGCTGGGGTGGGAGTGTCAGGGGAGGGCAAAGGAGAGGAGGTGGAAACAAGGTTTGAGGACTGAAGCTTTCAATCAAACCAAAGGTTTAAAAAATATAGATATCTATGCATGGTGGATTCGCCATCGCCGTGAGTCTATTCCCCGTAGATTTTTCTCTTAACTGATAATTCGGTCAGTCACATTCCTCAGAGGGAGGTCACGGGTCACCCCAGCCCCTGTCAGGCCTCAGAGAAACCATTTCCATTTTAATGCCACAGCTATAATCTATCAAAGATGTGATGTACAAGATACAATGAATTTAAGTGGTCTTCATATATCACTGAGCTTTCATGCCTTCACCTGGGTAATAGTCTGAATTACTCTCCCTACCTCACAATCTGTCACCCCCAGTAAAATAACTGCCATGCTGGTGTTAATGGCAGATTTGTCCAAATTGGGGCCACAGTAGCCAAAGTCATTCTACATCATAAACTTTAGCATTCAGTGCTTAGCCGGGGAAGGGCCCATAGCTTAAAATCCTTCTGTAAATAATTCTGTGGAGAGGCACTACTCATGTTTTTATTTATAAGAGCTAAAATAAATCTAGCTGGGGCTGCATGCAGCCTGCCTGCTCCATCCCTCTGTATCTAGTGCTCTCCTCTCTCTCTCAAACCCATCTAATCTGGCCTGTCACCTTCCCCCGAAAGGTGGCTAATAGACACAGGTCTCTTCTGTAGACAATAAACATAGCAGAGATCAGACGGCTCAGCTTATAGTAGTGACCTCCTCTGCAACTCAACTATTAACCCTTCTTACTTGGCCAGTAAGTAGTAAAAGCCCCTTGTTACCCACACATACATCTCCCACCTACGCCCGCCCTTGCCATGAGACAGGTGCACTGCAAAACCTCCAGGAATCTATGTTGTAAGTGTCACCTTATTCAAGTAGCTTCCTGCATCCCTCTCCGCTTCCAGTCCATTCTCTGATTCCAACATCCAATTTACTATTTCAGATCAAGAAATTAAAAATATATAAAAACACAAAAGCAAGAGGCAGAAAGCTGCTTTTGGACCAAGGGTCTGAGATTGGCAACATTATTATACAGGAAGAATATCTGTTCCAACCCAGGCAACACAGAAAAGATCGCATAATGGTTTCAAATTTAGGCACTAAAACCCCTTGGTTGAGACCAAGAAAGACTTAGACAGTAGGTCAGTGCCCACAAGAGTTCATTGTCCCAGAGTTCCTATGTGAACATCTTATAATGGTATTATCTACGCCTAAGAAACTCAAAGTAACTGGGCAATATCGAGAGAGCACCTTGGTCTCTGACATGATGAGGATATAGACGCTAAATAAAATCTCATAGTACATTACCAGTGTTCAAGAAAAGGGTAGTCTTATTCTGTTCATAGGTCATCCAGTTCTAGGGTCACCCAATCCTTATAATTAATAATCACATATAGTCATCTAAAGAATGTTATATTCTCAGAAGATTCTCTGCTTTGAAACCATTTATAACTCTCTGTACCTCGTTCTTCATATATGAAAAGTGGCACCAGTAGGACTTATAGACATTTTAACTCTCAAGGCTATGATAAGGATTAATGAAGTAAGGTTTGTAAAATACCTTGGACCACTCTCTCTTTCCACAAGCTATGGGTTTCTAGAAGTGGAGCCCAAGCTGTCTAGAAAGCTGATGGCTTGGCTAAAAGGCCAGAAAAGTCAATAGAACTGAAATGATTTAGGAAAGGTTCTGACAGAACACGGAGCACTAATGATTCCTTTAGGCTTCGGGCCACTTGTGTTTAGCAATGACAAGAGTCTGGCCCTCCTTTTTTTGATAAGGTTTTCGTTCAGGTAAACAGTCTACACACACTGATGCTGAGGGTTTTCTCCAACAGGCTCAGTTTACTTCCACTTTCTGTGGCCTTCCTTGCACTGAATTATAAACTCAGGAGATGTCAATTAGAAATATGCTGCCAGCCTGTCAAAATCAATGAAAACTGTTAACTTCAGCTGGAAAGAAACTGTAGTGAAATGAAGTTAAAAGAAAAGAATGCTCCCTCCACCAATGTTCTTGAACTCACCATCGATCAGATTTTACTGGACTCCCGAACATGTTTATGAAACGTCTTTTTAAGCACGTGGATATAAACATGTATGGTAGAAAGACAGCCCTACTCCCACAGAGGCGCCTGCAGCAGCCCCTGGTGGGAGGGCACATCCCTTGGGCATCTGTAGCCCTGGACATCGCTTTTCATAATTCTGCACATCTTTGGGCCTGAAACACCCTTTGGACAGTTAGAGATATATAAATCATTTAACCTGATTCTCCTCTAAAAGAAATTAGAACTTGCACAAGGAATTCCTACAAGCTTTCCTTTCAAAGGCACACCCTGAATTTACCAAATAATTAACTCCACTTCTTAAAAATGGTTCGAGTTAAATACATGGCAAATTGTGTAGCTTAGTCTTAAGAAATTCATCATAGTGGGGAGGGGGGAGGGAGAAGGGAGGGGGGAATGGGTGGAGGGAGGGGGATTGGAGGGACCATTTTTGAGGTATATCTTACGGGGGTACAAGTGAAACTCTCTAAGAGTAGAATCAGAATGTTTTAAAACTATAACTGAGAAA
>CAUYQV010153988.1:0-18311 GCA_963574575.1 Galagoides demidoff | reverse complement strand
TGTCTTAACACAACAATTATGAGAAAGACATGATGGCTATGTTAGCCAGTTGGATGAGAGTTTTCCAAACTGCATATGGAAGCAACACACTGTATCCTATGATAGAATTAATGTACACAATTATGATCTAATAAAAAAGAAGATAATAAAAAAAAAAAAGAAAAAAGTTATTGGGGACCATCTTAGCTGAGTTATTTTACTGGCTAAAAACTACCTCAGATGGTGCTGTGGGAGCTGGTGCATTGTCATGATGCAAGAGCCATGACTTGTTGGCTGAGATTTTCAGTTAGGATTTTCTTGTTTCTCTATCGATGTTTATTTGGTCTTTTGTGCTGCTCACAGTCAGCTGATGATTTTGACACATAATTTGATGAATTTTGCAGTATTTTCATCAGTTCTGCTTGTTACTGGCCTCCCTGACTGTTCCTCATCAGTGACACTTTCTCTCCCTTCAGAGAAACCTATAATCCGTTTGTACACTGCCGTTTTCTTCATGGCATTTTATCTCCATAAACTTGGACTAACACGTTCCCGATCTCACTTCCACTCTTGCCAGGTTTAACAAGCAATTTAGGAATGTTTATTGCTCTAATTTAAGCTCTTACATTCTTGCACAGCACACAAAAACATGTAACAAGAATGAACATAACCTGTGTACACAAACACAACTGTGAGATGCTCATGTACCAAGGTTATGAAACTTACTAGAGTTATTTGTACACAACTGCCAACATAAGGGCACAGTGGCAAGTTCAGGAACTTAATTGTCAGACATCATATACAGTTCTGTATGTATTAAATAATTTTATTCTTTTCTCTTTTATATTACTAACTGTCTCACGTATGCAGTTTAGGTTGGCCATAAACACAAGAGCTTGACACAAGTCAAGGAGAGCATTCTGTGAGAGTCAATTGGCTGTATGGAATTTATAGTAAAGATTATTGTATTCTTTATTATCATTTGTAAAATGTGTGACACGTACCTTTTATATGCAAACAATAAACTTGTGTGTGCACATACTTAAAAAAAATGCCCAATGTTAAGCATGTTAGAAAACCTGAAGAAATAAAAAAAAAATTGGGGATTTACATGTGCAAAATACTCTGATAAACAAATATCTGATAATTATATTGTCCAACTTTAAGAGAACCAAACATGAATAAAATACTGTAAATCAAACAAGAGGGCTAGATAACAAGCTTGGGATGGCTGTGATGTGGATGCTTTATGTAAATGATGGAAAGGTGCCTTTGCGAAGAGTAGGAATAGTGCAGTCCCTCACCCCCTACCCACACACACGCCGAGGCCAAATCATAAAATGACTTTAAAACCAGCATTTGTGGCAGTTCTCTGAAAAGAGTAGGATTCGGAGGAGGTTTCTACTTTTCCTTTTTAACACAATAAAGTGGCATTTATTTTGCTCATGAATTGCAGTTTTAGTAGGACTTAGAGGGGAGACTCAAAGGCTGGGGGCTGCAGTTATCTGAAAGTTCATTCTCAGCTGGGATCTTAGCTGGGGGCTAAGTCAGAACCTCCATAGGTCTTCCTGGGTCCGCAGCTTACTCACAATACTGATACTGAGCTTTGTTGAGACAGAGTCACACTCTCCTGCCCAGGCTAGAGTGCAGTAGCATCAGCCTAGCTCACAGCAACTTCAAACTCCTGGGCTCCAGTGATCCTCCTGCCTCAGCCTCCTGAGTAGCTGGGACTCCAGATGCCCACCACGATGCCTGGGGTTTTCTAATTTTGGGTTACTTCAGGAATCTGGCTGTGTGTGCTCAGTTTTCATAAGTCCTAACTTATCTTAGCATTCCCAAACATGTCAAGATGTTAAATTCTAATTTCTGTATTTAACACAATATTCTTTCCCCCTCTTCTCAATAACTGAAAGAACTTTAGTAGTGATTTTTTTTTTAAATGGGCGGTTTACCTTTGAGCTTTTTCAGAGTTTTAGAACAGAATCTGGTTTCCAGAAATACTGTTTTAAAATCTGCTTGGAATTTTTGTTTTTTGTCTGCAGGGTTTCAAAATGAGTGTACCCTATGTCTGGGCTTTTTTTTTTTTTTTCCTTCTTGTTTTCTGTTAATTCAGTATCTAGTTTATTAATTTTTCTTCTTTTCTTTGGCCAGATGGGTTTACAGTTAACATGATTTTTAGTCTAAATAACGGTTTTGCCTAATGCCTTTGAGTTAAAAATAATTATATAGCTATAAAACATACTTTTGGGAAATCTTATTCTTTTTTTTTGAGATAGTGTCTTACTATGTCACCCTCGGTACAGTGCTGTGGTGTCAGCTCACAGCAACCTCAAACTCTTGGACTTAAGCAATTCTCTTTGCCTCAGCCTCCTAAGTAGCTAGGACTACAGGTGCCCGTCACAACACCCAGCTATTTATTTATTTATTTATTTTGAGACAGAGTCTCAAGCTGTCACCCTGGGTAGAGTGCTGTGGCATCATAGCTTACAGCTACCTCAAATCCTTGGGCTTAAGCGACTCTCTTGCCTCAGCCTCCCAAGTAGCTGAGACTACAGGTGCCCACCACAACACCTGGCTGTTTTTTGGTTGCAGTTGTCAATTGTTGTTTAGCTGCCAGGGCTGGGTTCGAACCCAGCAACCTTGGTGTATGTGGCCGACGCCCTACCCACTGAGCTACGGGCACCACCCTGTCTTATTCTTATTTAAACTACTCATAGGTTTTATTTATTTAACATTGAATGCGTATACTTTATTATATTAGCTAATAATGAACTTTAAAGATCTTAGTTTTTGGAGTATCTTTCTTTAGAGGTCACATGATATTGACCAGACGTGATAAGGAATTTCTTTATTGGGGTTTTGAGGAAATTGATGCTGGAAGTGTATTTTAAAAACCTGCAAAGGTGGTCCTGTGTCCTGTTGGGATTGAAGTGTCTCCCTGTGTGTTTATCTGGTTAGAGAAACAAAACCCTATAGATTCATATTCACAAGGTCAAAGTTTTCACTGATAGCCAATATAAATATTCTTTTATCAGAATATTAATTTCTGTAAGTCACTTAATGCCTATTAACATCTTTGTAAGTGAAATTCCTTGTTCATTTCCCCATAACATTAAGCTGTATATGTTAGATGAGAAATCCTAAAATTTTGATGCCTCTGTTTTCAGAAGCATCCTGGATTATACTGTGCAGTTTTTACCTTTAGTTTATTTTGTAATTTTTTCATTGTGGTAAAAAACACATTTCAATATTCACTACTGGATGCAGTGACTCATGCTTGGGAGCCCCGGGCAGTAGAATCACTTGAGGCCAAGAAGTTGAGACCAGACTGGGCAACTAGTGAGACCCCAACTCTACCAAAAATTAAAAAAAAAAAAATTATCTTGGCATGCAATGTGTAGTAATCCCAGCTACTCCTAATGCTGTGAGGTGAGAGGAGCACTTGTGTCAGAATTTTGAGGCTGCAGTGAGCAATGAGTGTGCCAAAACTAAAAACAACAATATTTACTATCTTTACCATTTTTAAGTGTACAGTTCAGTGCTATAAAGGATATTTGCATTATTGTGCTTACCTTTATTTTTTATAACTTAATTTAAATACACATGTATCATTCTTACCGAGCACAAAAAGGATATGAGGATTTATTTAGATTTTTTTCTTTAATTTTAAATCACTAGTTTAGAATTTGAAAAAGTTGATTGGTGCATCATTTATCTCTGGTAAACTTTCTCCAGGTGTTTGACTCTTACCCTGCATTATTTTCTTTTTCTATTCTGGGTTTCTAATTATGGCTTCTGTTTCTTTAGGGTACTCCTCCCTTTCTCATCTTTTTTCTTTTTCATATCTATTCACAACGGCGTTATTTTTGGAAGCAAACAAGCAACGTAAGTAGAAGAAGCAGATGTGTTCACCACAGATCTGTTATTTTCCTTACGAATTCTTTTTTCTGGAATGGTTGATTTTTTTGTCATACAAATACTCTTAGAATACATCCAGGTGAAGTAATCATGGGTGAGATAAACTGTCTTGATCAAATGATGTCCTTTGCAGGAAGGTGGATGAAATAAGACCTGGTGTGCTGATTTTCCTACTGCCTAACTCCTTCTTTTACCTGCCACAAACTGATGGTGGAAAGGAGATAAAGATCAAGGAAAAGAAAAAACATTTTTTTTTTTAGGTTGATATGTGCTTATGAAAGTACAATGGAAATTTTCATTTCAGACTACTACTACCTAAAATATTTCTCTGCATAGGAAGGAAGCTTGAAATGATCTGACACAACATTCATTTGTCTGTTTCTGCTTCATTGCTCTGCTCTTCTCCTTGTAGGTGTGTTCAAAAATATTTGTTTATAATCCCGAAGAAAAGATTAATCAGGTACTAATCTGCCTTTAACACTTTGTAGCTGCTTGGTTTATTCCTTAGGGAAACACAGAAGGTATAATGGGCCTGGGACGGAAAGGCCTTACTGTGTGCCCAGAACTTTACTCATGGTGTCAGGTAACAGCAGCCCCTGTGAGCCCTTAATACACATGTAGTCACGTTGGGAATGGGGGGCAGTATCTCTGTAATCGCTGGCAGGCACAGGATTTAATGTAAAGCTTGTTTCGTCTGTTGTATCTTCAAGGCTCCCTCACGCTGCCAGGGAGCAAGATGTGAAGCCCGCTGTGGGCTAATTGGGTCCATGCTTCCTTCATCAGAAAACTAAGTTCTGATATATCAGATTTCTCTGGTCTATTATGATGGGAGTAATTTCAGTATGAGTCAGTTTTTATAGCACCATCTGAAAAGAACAAACTTGAAGAAAATCTAACATCCAAACTTAGAAAACCAGATTAATCAGGGCTGCTTTATTCACTTTACACTGATATCTCTCAAATTTATAAAAGAACCAGTTGTAGTGCAGGCTTCCTTACATGGACATCTTCCAAAGTATGTTTAAACTATTTGAGTTGCAAAAATTGAATTTGTGTGGAATTTTTCCCAGTAAGTCAGTATGTCAAGTGAACTGTGATTTTTAAAGTGAAATGTATTCATTTTGATAATGGATAGAAAATTACAAAGCATTTAAAATGTTATTCAACTTTATTATTTAAGACATACCGTAAAATATAAAGAAATTAGTAAATGTATAATGAAGTAGTTAATAGAGCAGAAATGGAAAGTATGAAGAACATCATACCACTGTTTTCCTTTTAGGGGAATTTTAATGTTATTTTTGGAAAATTTAGTAACTCTGAATATTTTACTTTAGTAGCCATTATATCAGATATGATAATTTTGTTTTTGTATGGTAGATTTATAGGTTACATAAGAAACTAGACTTTTCCTGTAGGGAGTGCCAGAGTAAGTTGTGCAGTTTGGGGATGGGAGGGGTCACATTTACCAATAGATGATTTTCTCTAGTACTCAAATGGCACCTAAGAGAATGAATGGGACTATGCAGTGTTAATTTCTCCCTTTTTTCCTTTCATATATATGTATATGGGAAATAATGCAGATTAATATGAGGGTACATGTGACTAAGTTACGGTTGTAAGGTAAAGTTTGAGTTGCAGTTGAGTTCTTCACCCAGAAGTGTGGCCTATACCCCATATAACTGTTATAAATTTTCTAAATTAAAAGAGATTTTTACATAAATGTAGTTTGTTATACAGTTAAAAAGTTGGGGTTTTTTTTTTTTTAATTGAGACAGAGTCTCACTGTGCTGCCCTCGGTAGAGTGCTATGGCATCACAGCTCACAGCACCTCAAACTGTTGGGCTTAAAAGATTCTCTTGCCTCAGCCTCCCAAGTTGCTGGGACTACACGCACCTGCCAGCTATTTTTAGTTGCAGTTGTCATTGTTGTTTAGCAGGCCCAGGCTGGGCTTGAACCCACCAGCTTCAGTGTATGTGGCCAGTGTCCTACTCACTGAGCTGCAGGCGCCAAGCCATAGTTCAGAGTTTTAATATATTAAACAATCTAAGCTATACTTAAGCTGTTTTATGAGAAAAAGTGAAGGGTTGGTGAATTTCACTATAACCAGTTACTTTAGCCTCTGTAGCAGATTTTCTTCACTTGAAACCTAAGTAATGTTTGTATTTCTCTGCCTTAATTTATTGTGTACTATTTTAGGTTTTTGGTCTTCTATCTAATCCATCTTTCACTCTCCTTTGAGATTGTTTGCTAAAATCCTACCTTCATTCCTGCTTCAACTTTTCTGTTTCTTGTAAATTGCCTATTGGTAACAGTCCTGGCTAGTGTGTTTTATAGCCTCATCTCTATGTGCTTTGCCACAAAGCTTTGCACTTCAGCCAGACTTCTCTAGCCGCCATTGACTGATCTTGCTTGTGGCCCTCCTTGTCTTTCTGCCCAACCAAATCCTGTCATGCTTTACAGCTTAAACCCCATTTAACCTTCCAGAACAAGCCAGCATGCTTTTATCTTACATTTGGAAATTAGTGGTGCTATTCCCTGTAACCTCCCATTGGGTATAAAAAGCCTTCGTACTTTGCATTATCTTGTAGCATTACTAAGCTTTTGTATTATTTTTCTCACTTCCTATTCTTCATTGGAAACTTCCTAAGAGCAAAGCCTATGTCTTCTACTTCTGAATCTATGTTGAATTCATTTCAGTAGCATCTATGTCTGTTTTAACAGCACTTTGCACATATTGAAACCCTGAAAAACATAGAATTCCTAAAGTCAGAAAATTCCTAAAGTCAGAATTTTAGAGCTAGAAATATTGGTCAAATGTTGTTGATTATTGTTAAATACTAAGTCATATAAATGTAGAGTTTTACAAATAGCATCTTCTTGAAATCATAGTGCAGCTTGAACAAGTTTTCTTGTTATTTGTGTTTTTTTTTTTTTAGCATAGTCTTTGTAATAGTTTTCCACTTTGGTTCTTTTATAAAAATAGCTTTAAAAAATTCCTTAGCATTTAGGTATGTAATTATTTTACCGAGAGAATTTTCAAACACTTTGAATAGTACTACTTTATATATGGAAACTGATGATCAAACATTTAAATTGAAACTGTTTGTACCTGTGAACTGGTTTTTACTAAAAGCTGGAGTACTGTGATTATTGGTCCCTTTGTGTAGTAACTCCAAAATTTATGTTATACTCTCAGCAGTCCTATTTATATATGTTATTGGTGTAACTATTACTCTGTGGTAGTCTTTTCACTGTGTCTGGAAATGTAGTCCACCTCCTGAGGAAAAAAGGAAAAAAATAGTGGCACTTAATACCATTATTCCCACAGAGCTTCAGAAATTGGCACAAAAGTTTTCATGTGAATCTGACAAATGCAGTTATTTTGAATTTGTTTCATTTCAAAACAGTATTCAGTGTCTTTTTAGGAAATAAGCTGAAACAAGGTCAGCATCATGGAAGAGGGAAATGAGAACTGTCTGAGGAGTTTGTATTAAAAGAGATAGCTATGGTTGAAGGGCAAATCGGGCTACTGGTAAGCATTTCTTTCTTTCTTTCGTTCTTTTGTTTGCATTTATTTCTAAAACAGGACTCTTCCTTCCCCCCCAAGGGTTGATAGAGTGTTTTGTAAAGCCAGACGTGATTGGGTGGCTGTTATTTTCCTTCAGGAGACCTGTAGATGACTTCTCTGTGCATATTAGGGACAGGTTGCCGTGGGTAGGGTCGGAGTCTACCGATCTGTTATTCTGCATGGATCCTTTGCTTTTATGAACCTTTAGGACATTTGGGGTAAAAAGTGTCTTTTATCTCAAAGCCATGAGGTCAGAGTCTGGACTGGTACAGTGTCAAAGGGTGTGAATTATAGGCCATTGGAGTTCTCAAGATTGTAGAAAAGAACAGTAAGAATTCAGTAAGTACTTCAGGCACCCAAGTAACCCCTTTTTTTGTTTTTAAACCAATGACTGCTTAATTTTGTAGAATGTTTTTTCTTGCCTGTTTTCTGAATGTTATTTAGATAGGTAGTCATGTAGACAATGGATATGTAATTCTGAAATGAGTCCTCATAGAAAAACTAATGTACTAAAGAATTAAAACCTTTCAGGCAGAAAAATCTCATTTGTAAATTTTAGGCTGACAACCATCATTTAAAAAAAGCCTCAGATACATGTGTGCATGTGGCTGTGTTTGTGTGTGTACATATTACGTGTATTTTACCTCTCCCCACAGCCTTTGAGTGTTAACAGTAAATATTTTTATTTTGAGCCCTTTCTAACTAAAGTGAGAGCAAAGCTATTTTAGAGCCAGTTTACATGGAAACATTTAATGTCCTTGGTATTATTATCTCTTAGATTTATAATTCGTGTTAGATACTGTACAGAGCCTGTTATAGAAGCTTCGTGAACTGGTCCTACTCCTAAGTATTTCTTTCCTCTTAACAATTAGGAATATACTTTCACCACCCTGTGCCCTTTTCTCAAATCCTTATACCTCAACGTTTTGGATGCCCCTTTTTTCCTAGAGTGTGGTCACAAGAGCCTTGTGGTAGGAGGACTCTGATGGGATCTTTGGATTTTGTCTAGATTCAGCTTGGAAGCCTGAGCTCAGTCTTGCTGGGCAATCAGCAGTGTACTTGGTAAAAGAAGCATGTGCTCCTATTAAATATTGTTTAAAGCCCTTTTTCCTGACAAGGTTTCTACTAAGCAATTCAGTTCTTTTTTTGTTGGTTTCGTTCTTTTCTCCCACTGCCTCTCCTCCATCGTTAAAAAGTTTATTGGAATGGTGATTGTTAAGGGCCTGGCTTTTCCACATACAATTTTACTGGGTAATACCTTCTTTTTACATTTTTTATATTTATCTTTTACTGTCATATTTATTCCTTTCTTTTTTCTTTACTTTGCTTCTTTTCCATTTTGAAAGAAAATTTAGACAAATGTCTTTCTATTCTTTTGGCACCAGCAGTGGGTTCTGTAGGCAGAAAGAACATTGGTGTCTCTAGCGTGAAATACTTATAAGGTGTTTAAAAAACATTTGTATCTGTAATTGCAAAAGGGTCCCCTAGGAAAATATGAGCTTTAATTGTTAACATTTCTAGAAGCCCATGAGATGAGCATATTTACTTGTGAAAGAAAGGCTGTGGTCCATTAGAAGATAAGCCTACAAAAGATTAATATTCCTTATAATCTGCTTTTGAATTAGATAACTTTGAAATTTATATAGATATTCAGGAGAAAAGAAGAAAATGTGGCTGTATGTAGAGATTTCTTGTTTTCAACCAGAATAGGACTTCCTTTTTTGGGTTTATTATTTTATGGTATTGTACCTGTCTTAAAAAGTTGGGCTCGGCGCCTGTGGCTCAATCGGCTAAGGCGCCAGCCACATACACCTAAGGTGGCGGGTCTGCATCCCCAGCCCGGGCCCGCCAAACAACAATGACGGCTGCAACCAAAAAATGACCGGACGGCTGCAACCAAAAAATGACCGGACGTTGTGGCGGGCGCCTGTGGTCCCAGCTACTTGGGAGGTGGAGACATGAGACCCGCTTGAGCCCAGGAGTTGGAGGTTGCTATGAGCTGTGATGCCATGGCACTCTACCCAGGGGGATAGCTTGAGGCTCCGTCTCAAAAAAAAAAAAAAGTTGGTGCTCATAAGCATTCGTTGGATTGAATGCATTCTTTTAAAATTTTGGAAACCAATTATTATCTATCTCTATTTTGAATAAGAATTTCCCCAAGATTAGATAATTAATGCATGCTAAAATTGGGGGAATCCCCCCTAAAACCTATAGAAACTGTTAGGCCAGCATAAGATGTTACTTAAATATCCGTATCATTTGACCATTGTATTAAATCTCTCCTAGACTTATACAAACACTTGCAACCTCATCAGAACACACAAACAGAAATGATTGTCCCTACCGCAGAATTCTGTGCTGATATGCATAGACTAAAAGAATAAAAAGGAAACTTCTGTTTATTTAGAACCTGTCTTGCAGCTGCTGAATATTACTTTGCTCATTGAGTTCTTTCCCTAGTATAATTGGGTTTTTTTTTTTAGTATTATTGGAAGATTGGCTAACACAGTGGCCAAGAGACTGTGGTGTTAGATTTGGTTTTGAGTCTTCTCTCTTCCATTTGTGGCCGTGACCACAATCATCCGTGGAATAATTAGCATCCTAGCTTAAAAATCTAAGGTGTGGGTGGCGCCTGTGGCTCAGTGGGTAGGGCACCAGCCTCATATACCCAGGGTGGCAGGTTTGAACCCGGCCCTGGCCAAACTTAACAAAAAATAGCTGGGCATTGTGGTGGGTGCCTGTAGTCTCAGCTACATGGGAGGCTGAGGCAAGAGAATAGCCTAAGCCCAGGAGTTGGAGGTTGCTGTGAGCTGTGACGCTATAGCACTCTACCGAGGGTGACAAAGTGAGACTCTGTCTCTGAAAAAAAAAAAAAAAACTAAGGTGCATTGTTTGTAGCTCAGAGAGACCATCATAGAATAATAACTATTAGCATTTTTATACTTCATTAATGGACTCCAGCGTATATCACCTACTTTAGGACGGTAAGAGCCTGACTCTGTGTTTCCTGCTGTTTCAAATTTGCCAAAATAATTAAATTTTTCTTAAAAAGTCAGAATTACTGTTAACTGTCAAATAGTTAATTAAACATTTCCTCAAGTACTTTTTTTTCTTTTGTTTTTACATTTCAAAATATTGAGGGGGTGCACATGTTGTGACGCCTTTGCATAATGCTGAAGTCAGCTCTTTGAGTGGGCCCGTTTCCAAGTAGTCCGTGTTTTTCACATGCCCCTTTCCTTCTGCCTGTCCTTTTCACATACTGTATCTGAGGAATGAGGTTTGTAGGTTTGCTCTCAGGACGTTCTTTTCCAGTTCTAAATGTAGAAGGCAGAAGTTTTAAGCAATAACCCCACGTCCTGGTGTTCTGGGATTACCAGCTGAGGTCAGGCTCCCTCCATATTTCTCCTGGTTGCGGTTAACTCGCATCTTCTCAAAGTCCATGTCTTTCTACTCTAGACGGTCCACACGGCTGCACGCCTTCCCTTTAGCATTTGTGTGCCATTCTTTGAGTCTTCTGTGTTTATGGTTTTGTGGTTTTTTTTATTATTGTATCCATCAGTACTGCATATAGCATTCAGGTTGTGGGGATAACGGTAGCTTCAAACAAGGTAAGGAGGATTTTGTCTCCAGTATACTCTCAGTGATGGCCAGCATTTTCTTGGCCTTAAATTGAGCATTTAAAAAAAAATAAGTTATAGGAAGATCCATCTTTTGTCATGTGCATTTCTGCAGGTTATGGCACATGTAATCAAGTATATATATATTAATAGATAAATGTGTATAGTCAAAAATTTTACTCTGAGTTTTCTTAGTCTAAACCAGTGGTTCTCAACCTTCCTAATGCCACTGCCCTTTAATACAGTTCCTGTGGGTTGAGACCCACAAGTTGAGAACTGCTGGTCTGAACCATCACCCTGAGTCTTGGGTAATCACTGATCTATTTTCCTTCTCCCTAGTTTTGCCTGTTGTAGAATGTCATATGAATGGAATCCTAACTTCTTGAGTTTGGTTATTGTATCAGTAGTTTATTCCATTTTATTACTGATAATATTTGATAGTAGGATTGCACCATAGTTTATTTACTCAAGTTTGGGTTGTTTCCAGCTTCTAGCAGTTGTGAATAAAGCTACTATAAACTTCTGCCTACAAATTGTATGAGCAAAAATTTTCATTTTATATAGGTAAATGCTAGAGTGGGCTTGCTAGGTTTCGTGGTAAATTTGAACTTAACATGTTTACTTGTCAACTTAAACCGAAACTTTATAAGAAATAGCCATATAGTTTTCCAAAGTGACTGTGCCATTTTGCATTCCCACCAGCAACATATGAGAATTCTTATCCTCAGCAGCATTTGGTATGGCCAGGTTTTTCCTTGTTTTGACCATTTTAGTAGGTGTGCAGTGGTATACGGTGAACAATTGAGGTTTGAGTTTGCATTTTCCTACTGACTAATGTAGAGCATGCTTTTCTGAGGTTATTTCCTATCTGTATTTTTCGTTGGTTAGCAGTCTGTTAAAATCTTTCATACATTTAAACGAAAAAAAGATTTTTTTTTTAATATCACTGGGTTTTAAGAGTTCTATTTTCTTATCAGAGTATTCTCTCTCGGTTTGTGGTTTGTCTTTTTCTTTATCAATTTTTCATGATGGATTGTTCTGAGCATTGATTTTTATACTCTACCCAAAAAGAAAGCTTTAAAAAAAGCATTTAAATATGTCTTTATGGATTAATGTAGAGGTATGGTTTTGATTATCTTCTTTTCTTGTTTTCTCTCTTTTGTTTAACTTTGCCCTTCCTCCCTCCCTGCACGGTCCCCCCCCACATAAATGCACACATGCGCACACACATTTTCCTTATTTATTTTAAAATTAGGTCCCTTAGGGCAGTACACTAAATATCTGTGCTCTAAAAAATCAATCCTGTCACACCGATGTTTAACGGATTTGAAGCAATGCAGCTGTATAGAGGAAATGAATTCTGTTCTCTGTCAGAATTGTAAAGGACTGCTTGTTTTAATAGCTACTGAAGATGGAAGCATTTATGCCATGGCCATATAGCTTGTCAAAACTGGGTATGTTCCTGTGTTTAAAATATTTGGGATTTTCCAAAAGTTACCATTTCCTCTTGATCCTTCCTAAGGAGTGCTTGGTTTCTGATTACAGTTAACCCCTACTTCACTGTTAAGCCTTCTTTCAATAGACATTAAGTATTTAGCCCACTAGATAAATGATTGAGCTTCCTAGTATTGACATTCCATTTGCAAATGGTGGACATTCAGAAATGTATTTACACATAATTGGATTATTTCACATATCAGTATTAATGGAACAGGTTGGTTTTAAGATCTATAAAAATAGATTTTTTAGGGAAAGGTGAAGCCAACATATCGTATTCTTTTCAAATAACCATAGGAGATAACATATGTCAAAATGTCGCATTAAAGAGGTAGAATATATATATATACAGATCTTAAATGAATTCAAGTTCAATAAAAATTTAAGTTTTTTTCTTTTTGAGACAGAGTCTCACTCTGCCAGGCTAGAGTGCTATGGCATCATAGCTCACAGCAGCCTCAAACTTGGGGGCTCAAGCAATCCTCTTGCCTCAGCCTCCCAAATAGGTGAGACTACAGGCACTCACCACAATGCCCAGCTATTTATGTTTTTAGTAGAGGGGGGTTTTGCTTTTGCTCAGGCTAGTTTTGAATTCCTGAGCTTAAGCAGTCCACACACCTCAGCCCCTTTGTGCTAGGATTACAGGTATGAGCCACCTCGCCTGGCTAATATTTTTCCATTTAATCATTTTCAAAAGCTAAAATTGTCATTGTAAGGATTAGCTCTCCAGAGACATAGGAGACATAGTTTTGTTATGAATAAGCTAGTGTTAAAAACTGGTTAAGATCAGGGTCATTTTATTTAACAATGCAGAGTTAATTAGTTAAGAGTGGATTTGCGTATAGAAATATAATTTGTCTTTAAAAAATTAATTTGGCTTATTTGACAAATGGTAGTTTTTGCTACTTAGGCAATGTGTTTGCCAAAGGCCATGTTGGGGTCAATGTTTTGTAAATAACATTTTAAATGGCAGAGAATTTCAATCTTTTGTTTATGTGGAAATGAATGGTTTTGTGATAAGCAGTGTATTGCAATGAAACTCTCTTGATGAGATAGAATAATTGTGAACATAAAATCTTCTAATGACCTCTTTTAAAATCTCCTGTACTGTAATTAACTACTCTTCAAATACGAAGGTTCTGTTTGTACTGCTAATTAAATTCATACTTAAGACTCTGTAGGATAACATTTATGTGTTTTTTCGTTTTGGGACTTCAATAACTTGAAAGGTGATGAAGGTACAAATAGTGAATTTTCACTAAAATATACTAGAAAGATGCGTGCTAACTTCACAGATACCACAAGCTTGTCTAAAAACTAAACATATGGCTGAAAGGAGCAAATCAGTTTTTTGATTTATCTTGCTGTTTACTATAGTTTTATTGTAGGCTCTATGATTTGCTTATTGATACTGGATTTGACTTTGGAGACGTTTAAAATGTACCAAAATTTGCTTGATTACTTTAGGTGGATTAGTTTGTTTAGTAGTATAAGCTGATGACATACTAAAAACAAAAATTACTACATTTCTTATTGTTAATTCAGTGTAGAGATAACTTCAGAATATTTGTTTTACAGTTTTTGTGTCCATTTCTCTTTACTGAGGAATCGCAACAAAATTTATGGTCCAGGAAGAGAAAGAGGAATAACAAAGACAGAAGTGGGAAAGATAAGAACCACAGAATTAGGCGACATGAAATGATCAGCACTCAAAATTCAAGTGTATATATTTGAAATGCAAATAAAATATAGAGTGATTACCACTGTGCTGATTAGAACATAAGGATTTGCCCCTTTGCAAGCCTGTACAGAGGAGTATAAATCTCTTTTAAGGAGAATAACATTAAGGGATGTTAAAAAGAAATGAGGTGAAATTGGCCTACCATAAAGTCACTCTTTTTACAATGAGCAATTATGTGGTATTTAGTGTGTTCATAATGTTGTATATCTTAATTCCACAATATTTTGTTATCCAGAAAGAAAACTGTTCCCCGTCTCCCACCACTGTTATGGTTGCTGGCAAGTACCAATCTGCATTCTATGAATTTATCTATTGTGGATTTTTCATGTAAGTAGAATCATGCAGGATGTGCCCTTTTAGATCTTGTTTCCTTTCTTTGCACAGTGGTTTTGGTATGCGTCTATGCTGCAGCATCTGGGGGTACTTCATTCCTCTCTATGAATGAATGAATAATACTGGGTTGTATGGATGTGCCACAATTTGCTTTCCCATTCATCCCTCGTGGACAGTGGGGCTGTTTTTACCTTTGGCTGTTTTGAATAGGTGCTGTTAACATGTGTCTACAAGTATTCATTTGATAACCTAGTCATACTTTTTTTAGGTATATTTTTAAGAGTGGGATTTCTGGATCATGTGACGATTCTGTGTTTAACTTTTGAGGAACTGCCGCACCGTTTGCTGTAGTGGCTGTACCATTCACATCCCTGCCAGCAACGTATGTGGTTTCTAATTTTTCTACTTCCTCACTAGCACTTATTATCTATTGTTAAAAAAATTATAGCCATCTTAATGGGTATGAAAGTGGTATCTTGTGTTTTAATTTAAATTTCCTAATGTCCAGTGATGTTAAACATCATTCCTGTGCCTGTTGACATTTGTATATCCCCTTTGGAGAAATATCTGTTCAGGTCCTTAGCCTATTTTTAAATCGGTCTATTTGCTGTTGAGTTGTAATTGTTCTAATATGCTAGATGCTAAACCCTTATCAAATATATGCACATATTTTTCAACAGTTCTATAGGTTTTTTCTTTTTCTCAATAACGCCCTTCGATGTACACTTTTAATTTCCGTGAAGTCCAATTTATCTTGGTTACTTCTGCTCTTGATGCCAAATCTAAGGTCATAAAGATTTATCACTATTTTACTTCTGAGAGTCTTATGGTTTTAGTTTTTACATTTAGGTTGTTGATCTGTGTTGGGTTAATTTTTTGTATATGGTATGAAGCAGAGGCTCAGCTTCACGCTTCTGCATATGGATATCCTTTTGTCCCAGCACCATTTGTTGAATAGACCGTTCTTGCTCTACTGAATGGTCTTAGCATCCTTGTTGAAAGTAAGTTGGCTACAGATGTCTATTTCTAGACTCTCCATTCTATTTCATTAATTTATATGTGTATCCTTTTGCCAGTACACCACACTGTTTTGATTATAGTAGCTTTGTATTAAGTTTGAAAATCGAGCAACGTTAGTCCTTCAACTTTGTTCTTTTTCAGTATTACTTTGACTACTTAGGGCCTCTTGCATTTTCATATGAAATTGAGGATTGGCTCACCCTTTCTGTAAAAAACCTGAGTAGAATTTTGATAGCAGCTGTATTGAATTTTTAGGTTGGTTTTAGGTTATTATTGACATTTAAACAGTATCGAACCTTCCAATGCACAGACGATTATTTTGTATTTATTTAGGTCTTTAATTTTCGTCAGTAATTTAATAGTTTATAGTGTTTTGTAGTTTTCAGTGCACAAGTCTCTTACCTCCCTTACTAAACTTATTTCTAATTTTTATCATTTTGGATACTCTTGTAAATGGAATAGTTTTCTTAATTTTCTTTTTGGACTATTCATTGCTGGCATGTAGAAACACAGCTGTTTTTTTTGTTTTGACTTTTATACCTTGGCAGAAGGGGATATTTAATATAAATTGTGAAAACTGGAATTTCATAACCAAAATACTGGGGAGAAGTATATTTCAAGTAGAGAGAACTCGTTGACCAAGCATTTATTAAACTACCTTCATGTATGAATGGTAGGAGAACCAAAGATTTATAAACATAGATGCTACCCTTAAAGAACCATATTAGGGGAAATATATATAATAACTCTAAAAGCAAACAGATTATGAGACAGGGAGTAGAGGACAGAAGCTAAGAAAGGATGTACTTTACTCTAGATTCATGATGTTGCTTGTTTGGTGAAAACAACTAGCCTTTTTAGTCATACCATTAAATATTTTAAGAGCTAAATGAAGGAATGTATTTGAAAACACCCCAGACCCTAACAAAGCATTAAGATGAAGTTTTGTCTCTTGTGTTGTGAGTGTTGATCGTCAGTTTGGGTGACAGCCTCCTAATAGGGAAACCATTTTTTGTTTTCTGAGACACTCTCACTCTGTCTCCTTGGCTAGAGTGCAGTGGCATCATCATAGCTCACTGCAGTCTCAGACTCCTGGGCTCAAGTGATCTTGTTCCCTCAGCCTCCTGAGTAGCTGGGACCACTTAGCCACCATGCCTAGGTAATTTTTAAATTTTTCATAGAGATGGTACCATGCTATGTTGCTCAGGCTGATCTCAAAACTCCTGGCCTAAAGTGATCTTTCTGCCTCAGCTAGGATTATAGGCAGGAGACACACTGCATGGCACCATTTTGTTCTTAGAGATGTTTGCGGGTTTAATTTAAAATTAAATTAGGTAATCTAGAATTTGTGACCTGCTTGCTTTTTAGGAAGAATGATGTTTACTAGTAATTATTAAACATACCTTTTGGGAAATAGGTAGTGTTGGAAATATTCTAGCGTTTATTCTCTGCCTGACTGATGCCCCTCCCCCGCTCCTTTTGAGACAGAGTCTCACTTTGTTGCCCAGACCAGAGCCTGGGTACACTCATGCACTGGCCTCTTCCTACTTCACTGCCATGTCAAACTCCTAGGCTCAAGTGATCCCCCTGCTGCCTCAGTCTTTCTGGTAGCTGGAACTCCTAATTTTTTCTATTTATAATGGAGATGAGGGTCTTGTTCTTGCTCAGGATGGTCTCAATCTCCTGAAGTCAAACAATCTTCTTGCCTCAGCTTCTGAGAGTTCTAGGATTACAGGTTTGAGCCACTCACCACACCTGCCCTCCTTCCCTTTTTAAAAATCATTGGAACAATAGTTTCTAAGCCAGAGTTTTCGGAATTCATGCTTTCTTTCTTTCTTTTTTGTTTTTTTGGAGTCTCACTCTGTCGTCCTGGGTAGAGTACTATGGTGTCACAGCTCACAGCAACCTCAAACTCTTGGGCTTAAGTGATTTTCTTGCCTCAAGCCTCCCAAGTAGCTGGGACTATAGGTGCCCGTCACAATGCCTGGCTGTTTTTTTGTTGCAGTTGTTGTTTAGCAGGCCTGGGCCCAGTGTGAACCCGCCAGCCTCGGTGTATGTGGCTGGCGCCATAACCACTGTCCTACAGGTGCTGAGCCAATTCATGGTTTCTTATGAATACAGCTGTTAGGGCTGTGTTTTCCTATGCTACTATAGAATGACTAGTGGAATTGATTCTGTTCTTGCTACAGAGACCTTTATTGGGAGGAAAAAAGATTTTAAAAAAACTTGTAACATTAGGTTTAGTTATTAAAACTAATGTTTAGTTAATAATTAAACATTAGGTTTAGTTATTAGTCTTAAAATATTTAATGGTATGACTAAAAAGTTATAGTTATGAAAATCTATAACATTAGATTAATTTGTGTCTGATATATAATTAATTATGAAAGAAATAATTATTTAGACCGGGGATGGCAAATTTAAGTTCCCACTCTTTGACTGTTCACAGTGTCCATTCCTGATGCATCGTAGCTTTTCGGTTGCATTTTATTTGTTTGTTTTTTTTTTTTTTTTTTTTTTTTTGAGACGGAGCCTCAAGCTATCCCCCTGGGTAGAGTGCCATGGCATCACAGCTCATAGCAACCTCCAACTCCTGGGCTCAAGCGAGTCTCCTGCCTCCGCCTCCCAAGTAGCT
>CAUYQV010153984.1:0-21485 GCA_963574575.1 Galagoides demidoff | reverse complement strand
GTCTCCCACCTCCGCCTCCCAAGTAGCTGGGACCACAGGCATCCGCCACAACGCCCGGCCATTTTTTGGTTGCAGCCATCATTGTTGTTTGGTGGGCCCAGGCTGGGGATTCAAACCCGCCACCTTAGGTGTATGTGGCTGGTGCCTTAGCCGATTGAGCCACAGGTGCCGAGCTGAGAAATGTATTTTTCACATGTGTGTGGCTCAGAGTATGATATTACATTCCGGGTAAGAAAGTTAATTACCTTAGTATATTTAAGTTTTTATTCATTAACTTAGTGATTCAAGGAATTACACTTCATTTATGTTGCTTTAGGTTGTATTAGTAAAATTAAAGTTTTTTATACAAACTAAAAGTGTTGTAGGGAGACCAAGAACCTATTTCTTCAGGTTAAGGTAAAAAAAATTCCACAGCCTGTGACCAGATCATCCAAAACTAGGTCTTACCATAGGTCAGAATGAATAGCAAAACTGCCACACATACAAGTCAAAATAATGAACAACCTGGCACTGAACTTCAGGTGTTAGTTAATACCTGCCAGGAAATGAATGAAAGAGAGAAAAAGAAGACAGAGGCCTTCCCAGCCTCAGAGCCAGTAGTTTTCAAAAGTCCAGATCTTTTAGATGGGTGATGTTCACGGATGGTATCTAAGACTGAAAATCTAACTAGGCGGTGATGGTTAAGGGGTTAGAGAACAAGCACATTTGGACTAGAGGGAGAGTAGGAAATAAAACAAAAAAATGCATTTTTTATTAAGTCATTTGTACATAGATCATAAATACATTTATGCCATTATGGGATTCAATGTGTTGATTATTTGTACAAATTGGAATGCTTACATCCTACTAAGCAACATAGCCTTCACCACTTTTACCCAATTACAGGATTAAGACATTTATGCTCTACACCTGATAGATCCAACCTGTACTTGCAATATGCTCCATAGGTGTGGTCCCCCTACCAACCCTCACTCTATCGACCCACCCCTCTCCCTTCCCCTCCTCCTCCCCTTCCCTCCTTCATCCTAGGCTATAGTTGTGTTTCATTTTTCATATGCAAGTGTGAGTGATTATAAATTGGTTTCACAGTAGTACTGAGTACATTGGATTTTTTTTTTCCATTCCTGAGATACTTTACTAAGAATATTTTCCAGCTTGGAAAATATCCAGCATGGATATTCTCTATCCATGTAAAGATAAAGGAGGTAAAGTCTTCTTTTTTTATTAATGCTGCATAGTTGTTCTTAATCATGGAAGCAGACTCAGTTGTCCATGAGAATTAAGAGGAGGGATAGGAGTGCAGACAGAAGGCCTAAGAGATAAAATACTGTGTGTGGATTACACCTGGGTAACAAGGTCACCTGATGTGACACGTGACTTGTACGTTATTTGCCTTGTTTTAGTTTAGTTTTCTTTTGTTTTCTCAGATACTTCAACCTTGGTAGAGTGCCACGTCATCAAACCTCAAAGTAACCTCAAATTCTTGGTTGGAGGTTCAAGTGATCCTCTGGCCTCAGCCTCCCAAGTAGCTGGGACTATAGGAACCTGCCATAATACCCGGCTATTTTTAGAAACAGGGTCTTACTCTTGTTGAAGGGCAGGTCCTTTGGGAAATGATTCAGTCACGCAGGCTCTGCCTTTGTGAATGAGATTAGTGCCCCTGTTAATGAGACTCCAGAGAGCTAGGGTGTTCTTCTAACACGTAAGAATGCACTGAGGGGGCTGTCTATGAACCAGGACGTAGGCTCTCAGCAGACACTCAAACTGCTGGAGCCTTCATCATGTACTTTTCAATCTCTACACCTGTGAGAAATAAATTTCTGTGGGTTTATAAGTCACCCAGTTTATAGTATATTTTTAGAAAAGCTCAATAGGATTAAGGCAAGAGAGATATGAGGAAGGAAGGAATTTGTGACTATTCTCACAATCTACTCTAGCAGGGTACTATTAATATCTCTGTCACACAAGGTTGAAGAACGGCCCCAAACTTATCAAGCTACTAAGTGGCAGAGCCAAGGTTCAAACCAGGCAGTCTGGTTCTGGGGCCGTTAAGCTGTGGGAAGACTTAGGAAGAGTCCCAATGTCAATCCTGAGTATTAAGGAACATTTCATAGATGAACTAATGTCAATTCCAAATCCTAATGCACAAGGATGATCAACCACCTGAGGAAAGGACAGGAACGCTGCCTATAAAGGAGATCACATATGCAAAGTAACCAGAGAGAGAGAGAGATTTAGAAGACAGAGTATGACAACGAGTGGATATGGTGATGAACGAGTCAGGGTGACACCACAATTCTGACTTACATGCTGCTAGGATGGTGGTACTTTCCCTGTACCAAGGGAAGGGGTGGGTCACAGCATAAAGGCATTTCAGACAAGGAAATGATGTTTTCTCATTTGCATGTAGAAATGACTGTATCCCACTGTGAGATTAGAGAGAGCCTAGAATTCCAGACAGAGACTGGGTTGGAGAAATAGATATGAATGTCATAGGCCTATAGAGAAGAAGGTCCACAGAAAATCTGGGGAGGAATGTCAGGAACATGTGGCATTTATTATGCATTTGTTCTTTTCCAGAAACAATTCTAAAACACTTCACCTTTTTTAACTAGTTCAATTCTCACAACAAGCCTATGAGGGAATACTATAACTATGCCCATTTGACAGATGAGAAAACTGAGGCACACAGTTAACAGTGGTAGAGCCAGTGTTCAAACCCAAGAAACCTGGCTCCAGAATTTATGCTGCTAATCATCAGGTGACATTGCCCCTCTGTACAGAACGAGGAAAGATTTGAGTATAAGAAGTTGTGCCACATAAACACTAACTCTGGCTTACCATGGTAAATGGGGATCAAGAGTCCAGTCTTGAAAAATGAAGGTTTGTGATAGATGCCAAGTTGTGTCATTGTGAGGCAGAGGAGGAAAAAATTACATCTCTGTTGTTACACATAATCACAAGAAAGCACATTACTAAAAAAAGTGAAACTTATATCGATGGCAAATAATCTAAACTGAAAAAGTCCCAAGTAATCATAAAGGCAGGGCATTTTCTAATCGTATCCCAGCCCTCTACGTCATTTCTTCTATAGACGATAATCTCGTATAGAAGATAAGCTCTTCTATTGAAGAACTGGGACTAGAGAAGGGAATTTTATCAGAACTCCAGCTAGCGCTGTGCTGTGGAAACCAAGAATACAGAATTTTCCAAGGAGGCAGAGGCTACAGGAATGAGAGGTAACAAGATGTCAAGTGCATGGAAGCTGAAATAACTTATCGATTGTATTTAGGAGCAAGGAGATCACTAGTGACCTTCCTACAAGGATTAACAGGAAACTCCATGCTCAAATTTAAGACTGTTGTTTGAAAACTGACATCGTTTTATTTTGCAGGCTAAAACTGTGCATAATTGGTATTTCCAGATACGGATAACAAGATCTACCATTTTTGAGCACCTATCACATGTCAAGTTCTGCCTAACAACTACCTACAAGGTAGCAGATTTTGTTTCCATTTGACAAGTGAAGATACCCTGGCTGAGAACAGTTATCAGAGATCACAACTCCGATCATTGACAAAACCCAGATGTAGTGTCAGAACTCGCCACTTCACAGACTGTTTTATTTCTTTTTTCACTATGCCACATATCCCCCTTATGTTTCTCTGACAAAAGTAGAGAGGAATGTCATAAATCGTATGTGCTATTCAAGGATCTCATTTTAATCAATTGTTCCAATTTTGTCTGCCTTCAGCACTTCAGTTGGCACAGAGCATAGAAATCCAAGCATCCACTGGCTTTCCATGTGGATATGTTTGACTAAGCAATAAAAGGATCAAAGCTGGAGAAAGGATGAGGAGGAAGAGGAGGTACAAATGTCTTCTTCCCTTTGTTTGGAAAGGGGAGGTGTAGCAGGGCACTGCTTCCCACCTGCAGTATCTCTACCAGGGCACAGTTACTGAAGCCGGAATCTTATGACAGAGTCAGTTCAACTGCCCAAATCTAGACTCCCACGTCAAACTACTCACAGGGGCGAGTTCATCCACAAAGTTAAATCAGGGACTATGAAAACCGTACAATGAAGAGTTCTGAAGGACTCAGACATCGGCAAGTGGAGTCCTGACACTTTCTATTCATGAGATCCCTTTGATCTGACCTCAGTGCCTTTTCATCCAGTTTCTGCGCCTTCTAGCTTGGACACTTTGATGACATTTGATGAGAGATATGCAGATAATAAGAGATAACCCATAATACAGAGCACTCCTCCTTGAGTAATGAGACTTTTTCTATTATGGAGATAGTGCAAAGTGATTTTAGGAAAGAAATGGTGTGTATCTTTCTAATATTGAGAGGTAAGATTAAAAACTAGCATTTAACGAACATTTATTTTACGTTGCAGGCATTTTAAAAAACGTGCATATATATTATCTCATGAAATACTTTTTGGGGGAAGGTACTATCAAATTCCCACTTTTCAGAAGGAAAGACTGAGGCAAAGAAAGCCCAGGTATCTTACAAGGCAACTAATTTCATTGGGCAAGTGATTGTCTGGAACTACAAGATAATTAGGTAAATAGAATTAAGGACAATAAAAAATTTTGAAAAATCTATCAAGGTAAGAATAGTCAACATGAATCAGGGGAAGGCCACTGGGTTCTGAGAGTGCATCAGTAGCAGAAAAAGCCAGGCCAGTAGGGAAACCAAGGCCGCTCTCATGTTGGAAGAGCTGCGTGTTTACATTGGCCCATTATACGTGTGCAACTTTGAGCTGATGTTTAACTTCTCTTGCCATCAGTTTTCTCATCTGTCAAGTGGGAGCAGTGAGGCTTCTCCAGGGAGAAGTGAGCATTAAGTGTGATGGGATACGAAAAAGCCCTTAGTAATTTGCATGGTTTTCTATATTAGCTCTTAGAACAATTCAGCATGACCCATCTATCCAGTGAATTAGAGTTGATGATCATTCCACCATCAAAAGAATAATTATAATGAGACAATCTGCGATTACTAGGTGATCATGAGATCATGAGAACATTATTTTTGATCATGAGAACATTATTTTTAATCAATAGAAATTTGGCTAATGGCCCATCATCATGGATCAATAACTAAGCAGATGGTAAAAGTAAAACATAATCGTTATTGTTTTTGCTAACCAACCCAAGTGGAATGGTTTAGAGTGTTAGAAATGATCGCATACCATGCTTGAGATATTCTGAGAATGAACAGTAGAGTATAAAAGTATACTAGAGACAAAAAGCGCGAAGTCAGCAAGCGAACAGGAGAAGGTGTGAATGCAAAGTTCCTGACTGCCCCGTGCAAAGTAGACAGGTGCACCCAGGTCTTCTCTCCATTTCTTTCTCTGTCAAAATGCTTTGTTCCTCTCTTACCCAGGATTTTATCACAAATTATAACAGCATACCTTTTGTGTATTTAATTATTTAATAGTCACTCCCCTCATACACACACAGAGAGGCACATAGGATAAAAAGAGTTATCAATCTGGGTGACAAAATTTGCGGAGGTCAAAACCTAGCTGAAACTTCAAATAGCAATGTGAAGCCTTTGTAATTTTTCAGTCCTGGCTCTTATTAAAAATAAGTCAGTCTCATTGTTTTATGCATACATGAAAATATAGATACATAGCATCATAACGATTACCTTCATTAATATTTATTTCCCAGAATATGTCTGGTATATGATTGATATATATATATATATATATATATATATATATATGTGTGTGTATATATATATATATATATGTACACACACACATATATATATACAAACACACATATATCTCTGATGTATAGAGAATATAATTAAAAGAATGCATGCTTATACATACACTCTATTAATTACATTCTTTTAATTTTAATTTCACTCACAATGCTGTTTTCCTTCTCAAAAGCATATTCATTACAATTAATAAATTATAATAAAAATTCTTTGGTTCAGCAAATGAAATTGTAAAGGCAAAGAAATGCAATTGGGAACTAAGGGTTCTCAACCTGTGGGTCGCGACCCCTTTGGGGGGAATTTGTAATAATGAAGATACATCCTGCATATCAGATATTTACATTACGATTCATAACAGGAGCAAAATTATAGTTATGAAGTAGCAACGAAAATAATTTTATGGTTGGGGGTCACCACAACATGAGAACTGTATTAAAGGGTGGTGGCATTAGGAAGGTTGAGAACCACTGGTTTGGACCCTTGGAGGGCTGTCTCTGGTCTTATGTCACCTGCGGTCCATTTAATAAGAAATTTCTTTGGCTTGTTGATTAGAACACAGGTACAGACTGCTACATAAATGATAGGCTCATTCTCTCATACCTGACAGTCATTTAACAAGGAACAGCAAAGACAAAGGTCCCATTTAGAATGTCACTTCAGACAAAAATTAGCCAACTGAGGTGGCCGAAAGTCCTCCCTCCCGCTCCTCAAGATGAGGATAAGGGGATGAAAATAGAACAGCACAAGTGGAAACATCAAAGATTAACTTTAGATCGTGACATTCCTATCTGAACAATCCTGAGCTAAATTCTCCCTCTTTATGTCAAGGAACACACACTGTCGAGGCATTTCAGTTAGCAGTCTCTCCACCCACCAGCCAGATTCTCTTTTTCTGGGATATGTTTAGGTGTTGAAGAAAATCACATGGTTTTCTCCAGAAATTGTCCTCAGCTACATCTAGTTATTTTAAACCATTTCCCAGCCTCAGACGCTGCAGAAAACTCCCAGCGTGTGTTAGGTCTGCACTGACCAGCTCCTCCCACTCTTGACCTTTCCCACCCGGAACATAAAATATGGCAAAGGAACCCGGGCAACCAGATGCAAAATCAATGCCCCCCGCCCCAAGCATGTCGTATCCAGCCTCCGGGGTGAGAACGCTAAAAAGTCAGGAGCGTATCCAGGTTTGAGATACTCAGAGGCCACACAAAGCTTCTCCATTATCCTGAAAACGTTGTCTGTGGGCGGAGGTGTTTGGGCGCCTTTCCTGCTAGCACAGAGGCATGAGGGAGATGGCTGCTCAGCATTTTGGTTATCATCTCTTGCAGAAGGAATAGAACTACATCCATTCCAGCCTCTGACAACAATCATTCTGAAGTATCACATCACAAACCAATCATACTAGAAAAAAAGATTACATTATCCTGCTGTTTTTCAACATAGCAAACATAATAGAAATCACAGTCAAATTAAGAGGCAATCAGATTCAAGAGCCAAAACCACAGAGAAAATAAAGACCATAAAAGTGTATCAGCCAATTAATTTTTTAAAATTATGTTGATTTTGTAGATTTTCGTGATGTTTGTAGATTTGTCAGGTTCACTAAATTTGTGATTGATTGTGATTTCTTTGTATGCTCTAAATAAATATTCAATTGGTATCTTCAACAAATATTCAAATGTCAAAAAAAAGGAAAGAAAGAAAGAAAGAAAGCTCATCCGCAGAGGTTGGAGGGAGGATGACTTCCCATCTTGGCCACTTGTGGAGTTTAGCCTGTATTAGTTTCCATGATTGCTGTAGTATACTAGTATAAACTAGAGCCTTAAACCAACCCAAATGTTTTATCTTATAGTTCTAGAGATCAGAAGTCTGAAGTGGGTCTCACTAGGCTCAAATAAAAGTGTTGGCAGATATGCATTTGTTTCTGAAGACTCTGGGGCAGAATCCTCTGTCCTGGTTTTCCCAGTTAGAGGTTTTCTACATACACTCCTTGGCTTATGGCCACTCCCATGGATTAAGTCAGTGATGACCCACTGATTCTTCTCACATTGCATCACCGTAACACAGACTCTTCTGCCTCTCTCATACTGACTCAAAGATCTTTGTGGATGTGTTGGGTCCACCCACATAATTCAGCAAAAACTCCCTATTTAACTGCCTGGCTGACTGGCAGGCAACTATAATGTCATCAGCAATTTTAATTCCCCTTTAGTATAAAAAGTAACATATTTACAGGTTACAGGGGTTAAGACACGGACATCTTTTGAGGATCGTTATTCTACCTAACACGATTTCCAAATATAAGCAATCTTCCAAATCCTGGTCAGTGCCATTTCTCCTGTGAGTGACGGAATTGCTTATCTCACCTTTGACCTCCAATGTATTCTGCTACAACAGGGTTTGTTTTTATTCATGTTATCAATTTATTTATACATCTTAAGATACAAGACTATGTTTTTTTTTTTTTTTTTTTTGGAGACAGAGCCTCAAGCTATCCCCTGGGGTAGAGTCCAGAGCTCATAGCAATCTCCAACTCCTGGGCTCAAGGGAGTCTCCTGCCTCAGCTTCCCAAGTAGCTGGGACCACAGGCACCTGCCACAGGACCTGGCTATTTTTTTGGTCGCAGCCATCATTGTTGTTTGGCGGACTGGGCTGGATTCAAACCCACCACTTTAGGTGCATGTGGCTGGCGCCTTAGCCACTCGAGCCACAGGTGCTGAGCCATAAGACTATTTTAGGATTGGGTCATAAATGAAAATAAAGCTCTTAAGTGAATCAGATTCCATGCTATGCATTTTGTATCATTTGATTTTTACAACAGTGCTATGAGATGGAAATTACTTCCATTAGAGAGATGGGAATACCAAGTGCGACAGTGGCAAGTTCACTGCCTGAAGTCACACACTTCTCCCATGTCTTACAAGTCAGAGCTGTGATTTGAACTCTTGTCTGTCTAGTTCCCTTAAAGGCCAAATTACTTCTGAATGACACTATCAAAATATGAGGTTCCCAGGACTCACACTGAGGACCCAACGCCCAGTAGATTCATTAAAGATTCATTGAATTGTATTTGTAGAATAATCCTCTTTGCTATGTCACTCTCCATCTTGAAGACAAAATTAATTTCTTCATTTATTTTTTTTAATTCTGCCTCTCATCTCAGAGACAGAATTTTTACAAAAATGCAATGTCTCTTTTCAGCTGTCAGAATGATTATACATGTTTTAATTCTTTAACTGACACAGATTATCATTACCCAAAGATAATGAAAGATGTTAATAATTAAACTATATCCTTTCTTGAAGTGTCAATGATCCCAAGTTTATCATTCAGACCTCTGAAGGAAAAGCTCCAATATTTCAGCAGATAGAGAGTGCAACTTGAGCATATCTGGATGTGAGTATCCCCCCCCCACCCGCCCATCTGAGTTTATTATTCAGCTGGGTTTGGGGATCTGAGTTTTAAAAGATATTGAATAATATAATTCCGTCTACATCACTGGACTGTGAAGTTCCACATAAAAAATTTCTCTGCACGTGGTGAAAATTCAAGAATGCTTAAAAAACAAGTCAATTGATAGTGTCTACAACTCAACTGATAGCATTCCATGTTGTAGTTAAAAATGTGTAAGAAAGAATTTAACCGTGGTGAAGAAAATTCTTGCAGTTTGTCGTGAGAATTTGTCTGATTTGTCTAAACTATGCCTTTGTAGTAATAGAATGCCCCCCTGACACCCTAACACTTTTTCTTTCATAACAGTAACACTGAGAATTAAATAAATCAGTCTTCTTTAACCTACTTTTATTATTATTATTATTATTTTTATTGAATGGTAACTGTGTACATTAATGCACTTCTGGGGTACAGTGTGGGGTTTTCACATGCAATCTGAAATACTTCCATCAAACTGATCAACACAGCCTTCATGTCATTTTCTCCGTTATTATTTTAAAACGTTCTGATTCTACTCTTAGAGAGATTCACTTGTACCCCTGTAAGATAAACCTCAAAAATGGTCCCTCCAATCCCCCTCCCTCCACCCATTCCCCTCCTCCCCACATTCTTAGGCTATTTGGTTATAGCTTTCATATAAAAGGTATAAATTAGTTTCATAATAGGGGTGTGTACATTGGATACTTTTTCCTCATTGCAGCCCAATTCATAATTGCCAGGTCATGGAACAATAACTATTTTTAAATTTACCTTTGCACAGTACTTTCTTATGATTACATCAGCAGGATAGAGTTTAGAAAAGAATACCACAGAGGTGAGTGTCCCACCTCATTGCATTTAATAAAGATTCATGACACCAACCCAACTTATCCCTAGTGATATGAGGTTTTATTATAGTCATCCCTCCATGTTTTCTTCAAAGATTCAACATAGATATATATTTAACCTCAATTAAGCTTAAATATTTCACTGTATTGATCTCTAACCAATCTATTCAAGCATAAAGATTGAAATTATTCAGAAAAATTAAGACTTCACTGAACATTTATAGAATTTTTTCTTTCTGTTATTTCCTAAACAATATAGTATAAAAACTATAGTTTTTACATTGTGTTAGGTATCATTAATAATCTAGGAATGATTTCAAGCATATAGGTGGATGTTCATGGGTTATATGCAAATAACACATTATTTAATGTCAGGGATTTGAATATCCTCAGATTTTGGTATTCACTAGAGATCTTCAAACCAATTCTCCACAGATACTGAGAGACAACTTTATTTGGTTATGATGTTTTCCAAAGTAAAGTTAGCATTTTTCTCTTTTTATATTATATTCTTTGCAAGTGAGTTACTTAGCCAAACTCATACACATGAGAGGTAAAATTAATCTTTTCCTCAAAGTGAAGAGAATTTCTGTTCACCTAGCTAGCTATCTACAGCTTATAAATTGGAAGTTTTCTTTGCTGAGTTGCATTCTGCACCAAAATTAATATGTTGGAGTCCTAACCTACAGTATACATCAGAATGTGAATGTATTTGGATATAAGGTCTTTAAAGAGATAATTAAGGTTAAATAAGGTCACTGTATTGATCTCTAACCAATGTGATTGGTATCTTTACAAGTAGAGAAGAAAAGAGGACATGATGATACAGACATTGACAGAGGAAAGGCCATGTGAAGAGAGAGGGAAAAGATAGCCATCTAAAACCTAAAAGGGAGGCCTTATAGAGAGCAATGTGGCTGATTCCTTCTTGACTGAGACTTCTAGACTCTAGTATTGTGAAAACATAATTTTCTGTTGTTTTAGCTACCCAGTCTGTGGTACTTTGTCTTGGTAGCCCTAGCAATCTAATAACAGATTTTATCTGTAAAGATTTATCTCTTATTTCCATTTTGTTATTGTACCACTTATTTCTATCAATGTGGGTTTGTGTATATTTATTACCTTCTTTGGATTCCAATATATTCAGGCACAGAAGACAATACCTGCAAAGTCTGGTACCTTGGGATGCTGTACACTTTGAACTGAAATAAGTAGACCTTAGACATAAGCCTCAGAACCAAGATCTCACTCTGCTTACCCTTGGCCCCTGCCTCTATGATACTTTTCCTTTTCCTAAGAACAGGGAGTGAGTCTTTCTGGTATTTCTTCAACTGACTTAAGGAAATTTTTTTCCAGAGTAATTCATTTGGCTTAAGACCTTCTCCCCAGTGATCTTATCAAATAAACACAATGAATTAATCAGTAGAAAAAGAGAAGAGACTAAAAGATTTCACCATGCTCAGATCAACATGCCTTGTATTTATTCTTTTGTGGGCCTAGCCAAGAGATTAACTCAGAAACTTTATCTGCACAAATAGTCAACCTTTGTTCACAGTGAATTTCTCACCCCTTACCTTCCTGCCAAGCTCCTCAGAGCTTAGGGGAACTTTTTTCCCAAAAAAATTTAGGTTGATTCACTTTCCCTAAAAATTATTTACAATTTTTCTATAATTACTTACAGCCCCCTAGTTCTCTGTTATTGAAAGGGTTTTTTAAGCTCCATCATCTGGCCCCTTCACTGAACCTCACGTTTGTGACCCCTCCCATGTCCATACCTGTTACTAAATTTGTGTGGCTTTTTGTTCACTAACCTATCTATTGTCAGTCATTTCAATAAACTTTAGAGAGTATGTTGAGGTGTGAGAATGTTACTGGAATTTCCATGCCGAGTCCTTGGTCTCAGGAACCAGAGAATGACCACGAGTCAGTAACAGGATAGATTTTATTACAGATAAGAGGAAAGCTAAGCCTCCAACACAGTGTGGGGGGTCCTGAGTAGGTTGCTGCTTTTGGCTTTCTGTCTAGGGGGTTGCATACAGCTTCTAATCATAGCTCCTTCCTTGTAGGCCTGGGAGTTTGGGGAAATCAAAAGCATGTCTAAAACATATGTCACAGCTATTGGTGCCAAAGGCAAAATTAATTTAAAACTGCCACAGTGTAGGAATGTGGTCATGTTTGGGGCATTCTGCTCTTCCCAGGGAGTGGTGATTCAGATGGAACATTGATCAGATTTGTTTACCAGCCTGCTTAGGCCAAAAAAATGTAGCCTGTGACTCACCCCAGGTGGAGGGAACCTGCTTCAAGAAGGGCAACCCTGCTTGAGCATTGAGTATTGTTTATTCGAATGCTTTTGAGTGGTTATGTGCAAAAATACCCAGAAGAAACAATGAGAGAATAACCTGTTCATTAATGATGATAACCCAATAGCATGGGTAAGTTATTTACAGAAGATGTACACACAGCTTCAACTGTAAACCGTTTGTTCCCTTCTAGTCAATGTCTTCCTCTTTGTCTTCACTGTAGGCAGCTTGAGCATTGCCTTGACACCCTGATACCCACTGTGTAGCGTCATGTTGGCAATTCTACCCCCTGCATCCAGTCTCAAGGGGAAAAACACAAGCTTTCAATAGACTAATCAAAGCCACTTCCATACGCTCTAGGAGGGCAAATTAAGTTGATTATTTTCATTGCTCAAATGCAAATGCTGTAGCACTAAAAATTCAAGATACACAATGCTTAGGTTGCATTCATAGTCAGCATTTTAATATAGTCGTGTAGAGTAACCCACACAGTGATTTGAAATTTACACATAATTATAGAGAATTGTATCATTAAATTTTAGTGTGGAACTATTAAGCAAAAGAAATGTCTTAAGTCATCGTAGACAACTTTTTCATTTTAAAATGGCAGTAGATATTTTTAGATGCTTTATATTATCTCTGATATAATTTTTAAAAACATACACTAGAATAGTCAATGAAAACACACATACTGTAAAATGGAAATATGATCATTTCATTTACACGTGTCTTTAGTATTCAAGTAAATCACACACATACATTTAATGCAGGGCATAATTCCAAATCATGGACATTAAATTGCCAAAAATTACAACTGCACTTCATAAAACTTTTGTACAAAAAAAGAATTTGATCACATAGATCAGGACTCCTCAAACTATGGTTCACAGGCCACATGCAGCCTGCCGTGGACATATATCCAGCCTGCCGGGTGTTTTTGCTACCCCTACCCGTCCTGATTAGCAGCCGACTTGTCCAGGGGCCACCGTCCGGCCCTCCAACAGTCTGATGGACAGTGAACTGGCTCTCTGTTTAAAAAGTTTGAGGACTCCTGATATAGAGTTATGGTATAACATTCATAGAGAGAGAAGAAATATCATAACTAAATTTTTATGTTGATACTTTCAACATGAGAAATAAAGAATAATTAGTAATTTGGATTCAATTACGATAAGATACATAAAGGGGTCCTTATGAAGCCAGATGTAAACACACTTCCCAATGGATTGCTTGGTATTATAGGGACTAATGAAAAACTTCCACTTTGCCCTCTGAAGTTTTCTTGCAAATTAACTGACAAATGGGAAATTAATAATGGAAATAACATACAAATATATTAGCATGCATAGAGAGACAATCACGGAAGATTATCCCCAATTTGCTAATGGAGTAAAGAAGCTTGCACACTTCTTGAGGATACGGAAACAGTGAGGGCTCAGAGTGTGACCAAACCCAAGTGGTCAACAAGACAGGTAAGAGTGATTAGAAGGAGAGGTGGGGAGGCCTGGGTAGGAAACGTGTTTGTGTTATTAAGTAGATGAAAATTCATAGGCAGGAACCCTCAGAACAAATAGACAGAAAATTATTCATTCAAACTTTCAAATGTTTCAGACACTGAGATAATTTTTCCAAGATGGACCAAAGTCTGGCTGCATCATTGCAGATTCTCTATAGACAGAAATCTCTTACAGGAGGCAGCTCTGCTGGGCTGCTCCTTCTGTTTGTTAGCTCTCTAAAAAGGCATCTCAACATACGTAAAGAAAAACATATTTAGGGGTACAAATGTTTTTCAGTATGATATAAACTATACTCTTGGTTATATTTACTTTATAAAAGAATATTTAAATAAATGATAAAAACAGGCTCAATATTTCTGTAAATAAATTTTCAGCCATATTATTCATTTTCTGTTAAAATATAACTAACTTGTGTATATATACGCATAACCTGCCAAAATATAAAAATCCAATAGATTTAATTATAGATTTAATTGGCTTTTATTTGTAATTCCTTAATAGGGCAGTCTCTATTCTCAAAATAGTATGAAAGACCCCTGTGGGCAATTATGAAACAGTGGGTTTTGAACAGTAGGAGCAACAAAATAGGATATTAGGGGGAAAAAAGATTAGTTAATATTAAGTTTATATTTTATAAAGGTTAAAGCAAAGAGGAATCTTTATTAAACTGATTCATGTAAACTGATCTGTTTTAGGAAAAAGTGGTGTTTTTAAACAGATATCTGCTTCTTTAAAATTTTAGTTTGATTATGTGGAATTCACCACATTTAATTCTATTTTGGTTTGGTCTACCTTATTGAAGTCTGGAACAAGAGTTCAGTCCAAAATAATGACATTCCATAATTTTAGCAATATGTATATACTGTTATTTTTAAATTCTGAATTAGAAATTACATTAAATTAGAGAATTAAATTCTAAATTTTGTTTCAAAAGCCTGTAATGCGTTTTGCTGACCAGTCTATATTATCCAATAGAAACATTATCGCTTAAATAATGATTTAGAGAGCATACAATCTAAAACATAAGAATGCACAGTATAATTACTTTTCATAACTGACATCAAATACACTCTTTATTCTTTTCACTTATTAAGCTGGGGATCACAGCCTTGAACCCTGTGGACAGTGATGAAAAGATATTATTTTTCTGCCCTATATCATTTGCATTATCTTTCATAACAACACCTTGATAGTTTTAATGATGTCATAATCCTAGCTGGGTTTTGCAGTACAGCTGCTTTAGAGCCCTCTGAGAGAAAGAGTACAAAATATAGACAGGAATTCACCTCTGCCCCTGTAAACCATTTGTTGTTACATGTTATCTTTAATGAGACATCAGTTGCAGTTTTGGTATTTTAGATAATAAAAACTTCAACACTTGAAACATTACTTGTATTCAATAAGCACCTGGATAACATATATTTGCCTCATTAATACAACTTAATAATAAGTAGTAGGAACACAGCAAAATCCTGCCCCCTCCATGTTCCAGTGGGGCAAAGCTTCATTACTTTCAGTGAACCCCAATGTACATAAGAAAACTCTTAATTTTAAGTACTTTCTCCCCATTAACCATTCTCTAGCAGAAGCAGTATTTTGGATACAACAGATGCTTAAGTTTGTTGAAAAATGACTTCGGTACACCTTATATTAAATTGCAAATTGCAAAAGCACAATGGACTTCAGATCATTAGAAGCATATCAGTACTTATGCTCTGCCCAAACGCTAGTTATGACAAAAATGTCAGACTCTACTAAGGTTTTACCTTATTCTTCTTCATGTTAAACATGGTCCTATACTGTTTTTTCCCCCTTATATGATTAAAACTAATCCTGATAAAGTGTTTGAAATTGCTGAAGAAGTCCCTATTTTTTAAGATGAAAAATACCTTAAGCAATCATATCCAGTTTCTTCAAACTGTTCAAGGAATTGTGTGTCAGCAAAGTGCTTTACAGGCTTTTGAAACCAAATTTCAAGAATTCATCCTTCATCTTTTCACTATAACTTTCTAGTGTATTTTCTTTGCCATCAAAGATTTCTTCTACAAAAAGTTTTGGGGGCGGCACCTGTGGCTCAAGGAGTAGGGCGCCAACCCCATATACCAGAGGTGGTGGGTTTGAAACAAGCCATGCCCCCCCAAAAAAGTTAGTGAACTCTATTAAGGTTTACAACCCCTGGCAAGGGTTATAATCATCTATTTATTTGTACTTGTTGTTAGGAATATAAAACTAAAAGTGAGAAAAGGCGGCATGAATTAGAACAACTCACAGATGATTTTTATTCAGAAATAATTTTGTTCAATAGCATGTGAACTTAGCTCTGCAAAATATGAAAATAAATGTGCCATCACATTTCAAAGGTTATAAAAAGTTCATTTGTTCAATTAAATGTTAACCAGAAATAACATACCAGTTGCCTATTGCACATTCTCTGACATAACTCAGTGGTGCAGCATGAGTAGAGGTTTAAATCCTGGCTTTCCACGAATTTCCATATTGTTTCAGTGTAGAATGATGTGTTTACAGAGATAATGTCTTTTTCTCAAGGAAATTAAACCTACATCTTCTTTAAAAATTCAGTAGGAACCACTTGTTTTGTCAGGATGTCCCATCTGAGTGTTATATTCCATCTCACTGAAGTAGTGGCGTGTGCCTTAACCAGCACAGCTGGCTTCCCTGCTGCCATTATAAATGAGGCTAGAGCCGTCTCCCTGGTGGAAATAGCTGTAGGACTGACATTTCATTATAATGCAGGGAGCTGGTGTTCCACCAAATATAACAAAACTAAATGCTTTTCTTCTACTCACTACTTCTATTAAAAAACTCAAAGGGAAGAGAAACAAAAGCACAGCTTAGATTAATGGAGAAACCTTCAACTTCTGATTGGAACATTTTGTATTGGTTTCATTAGGGCACCTATAAACCTTTATACCTATGACGCTGAACAGTACAATATTTATCAAAGATCAAAACCATTGTAGGAATTTTATGCAAACAAATCTAATTAAAAATCGTATATTTTATTTTTAGATGCAATTTACTTACCTGACCCGATACTCAACAGGTACATTGTATAAACACTAGAATTAACTCACTGAACAGTTAAAAGTTGAAAATTAAATTTTGTTTCAAAAGCCTGTAATGCACTTGGCTGACACACACTTCCTCGAACAGTTTGAAGAAACTGGACACGATCTCATAAGGTATTTTGCATCTTAAAAAAATGGGATTTTTCTTTAGCAAATTCAAATCCTTTACTCAGAATGATTTTTAATCCTAGAAGGGAATAAAAGGCTTAGGATCATGATTAATATGAAGAGAAATAAGTCAAAACCTTAGCAGTTTCACGACTTTTTGGTCATAACTAGTATTTGTGCAGAGCATAAGTACTGATGTGCTTCCAATGATCTGAAGTCCATCGTGCTTTTGCAATTTGCAATTTAATATAAGGCGTATTGAAGTCATTTTTCAAAGAACTTAAGCATCTATTGTATCCAAAATATTGGATCTGCTACAGAATGGTTTAATGAGGAGAAAATACTTAGAAATTAAGAGTTTTCTTACATATATTGGAGTTCACTGAAAGTAAAGTAGCTTTGCTCCACTGAGACGTTGAGGGGGCAGGATTTCTCTGGGCATCCACCACCTATTTTCAAGTTGTATTAATGAGACAAATATATGTTATCCAGGTGCTTATCGAATACAAGTAATCTTTCAAGTGTGGACATTTTTAGTATTTAAAATATCAAAAATCCAATTGATGTGTCATTAAAGATAACACATAACAACAAATGGTTTACAGGGGCACAGACGAATTCCTATCTATACTTTCTAATCTTTCCTCCAGAGGGCACTAAAACAGCTGTACTGCAAAACTCAGCTGGGATGAAGACATCATTAAAATTATCAAGAAAATTAAATTTTGTTCCAAGAGTACCTGGAGGAATCTATAGATGATTTTTATGGTCATAGTTCATTTAGTGATTTCTTTACGTTCAGTTGGACTTACTACCGATTTTCACTTTTACTTGGTAGTGGGGTTCTCACTCTATGCCCAGCAAGGGCGAGCCATAAAATCAAATTTGTTTCATTTTAATAGCTTTTCATGAAAATTTTCCAACTACTCATCTATTTTCCTGGACAGATCAAACTTTTTAAAAACATTAAAAATTAATGCATTTTATTTATTTGTCAAATACATACATATACACTTAACACCATATATGAGAGTAATTTGCACATTTTTTCCGTCCTCTCATTGTATAACTTAGAAAGTATAAAGTGCATCTTTTCTATGCCTTGGTGATCTATTATACTCATTTCTAAGGTTGGATCGACTGTTTTGTGGTTTAAAGTTTGAGCTTTCATTATTGTGAAACATTGTCGAGAGTTCCTACAAATTGAAATTTTGGCTGCCAACCCTCCCTCTGAAACATCTTTGTCTTTTTCACCATCACTTTCCTCATTTTGGGACACAGGGTAGAAGAATAAGCAAAGAACCAATCGCCTCTTCAGAATCTTCGCTAAATTTCTCTGATTGTGTATCAAAACTTTCTAAAATAGCCAGGGTCAACAAGGGTTCCCATGGGCAATCATTTCTTGTAAAATTCTATTTCTGTTGGAATTTCACTTCCCATGTTATCACTTTTCTTTTCCTTTGTAGAAGTTTTATCATTTTAGGCCAATTCTCACTTTCAATTATCCAATTTATAAAATGTCACTTGGGTTTGTCACCAGGAGACCAGAAGACAACTCAGTGACACACATGCTTCTTTTCAGCATTGAGTAGAGAATGATCAGTGGCCTTTCCCATCAGCCTTTGAAGTGCATGATTATCAGGAATCATGATGGGTAGAGTATTTATGAAGTGATGTGTAGATAGAGGAGCTAGCAGTGAAATTTGTGCTTTATGCAATTAATCGCAGTTACTACAACGTGATAAAAAATTTTAGGCATTATTTCAGGGGACTGATTTTATGAAATAAAGGTGGTAAAAAAATTGTGTCAGAACTGTGCAAGGTGAGAGCCTCCTGTTTAAATTTTCATATAAAAACATTTTTAAAAATTTCACACACACTAAACCATAGAGCTCTGCTATATATAACTGAAAAAAAAAAAAAGAAAAGAATGGACTGTAGACATTGATAAAGTGTGCTCTAAAGTCGGATGCCATTTATTGTTTTGTTATTGGGGCACTGACAGGTAAACATTGAATTTGTGTGACTTTATAAAAAGGAAGTGAAAATAAGCACAGAGTCCAAAATTATCCCTAAGAATAACAAGCATATTATTTTATGTAACTGTGCTCACAGAATAATTGGTGACTAACAATAAGGAAAATGTTGTTACATTTCCCCCATTTAACCTAAAAAACAGTGTATGGATGCTAAATATTTTCTCCATGTCTCCACTTATGGCCACATCATTCCTCTGTGCATTCCAAATATTTGGGAAATATCAATAACCTTAATTTGCAAGGGAATTTTATTTTGTAATATTTATCTTATTCTTAAGAATCATTGATTCCTGGGCTTATTTTGGCTTACTTTTTATAAATTCACACAGATCCAATGTGTATCTTTCAGCATGTCATTAGCGTAACAACAAATACATCCAATTTCAGAACACATTTTACTCCTGTCTAGATAATTGTCAGTCTTTTCTTTTTTTTAATCAATGAATGTAAAATACCAGCTGCATGGTTTAGTGTACCAGACGGGCATTCTTGTAACAGTCAACATGAAAATAAGAGAAGAACATTGTTCTGCTCCTCTCATTCACCTGCCTTTGGTTCTTATGTCATTGCAGTCACCAGGAAATGTAGTTGGTGAATAAAATATTTCCTCCTAGTGGGAGCAGAATTTTTCAAAGGTAGAGTGGCTTTAGTCATGAATTAAAAACATTCCCCCAAGAGCTGGTTGATTTTTGTCTCTTAGCGGGATCCACTCCCACAAAGTGTGAACATGGCAGGGAGTCACCAAGCTAATGTCTAGGTAGAAAGCGTTTGACAGTAATCTAGTGCCATGCCGATACCAAATGTAGCAACAAGCAAGGTAGAGATTAAGGAGCCCAGAGAGGTCAGGAAAACAATTATAAACTCTCAAGAAAAAGCAAACTGGTGAACAGGCCTATTGACAAGCAAATTTGACAACAGAGCCTAGTATCAAAGATCCCTGTGTCCATCACACACACTGTACTACACTCAAGGGCTACCTTCCCCCTCCTTAAGTTTATATGGATATTTTTGTCACTGCTAATACTTCTAATATTCCAGGTATATTATAAATAATTTCAGATGGAAGTTTAGTGGTAAAAATAGAGATTACTTCAAGAAAATATTTGCCAGTGAGACTTTTTTTTTTTTTGTATTCCTCTTGCCCCATTTTCTGAAATTACAAGTAAAACATGCATCATTACGGGAGTTAAAGTAGAAAAACTATAGTATACTAAATGTTGAAAATTAAGACTCTCATCTTCTTTTCCAGACTCCTCGGTACATGTTGTCTTTCAAACTCTGAATAGATCAACATAATGACACGTTGATCAAGATTTTTCCTGTTACTCTGGATTTTGAGTAGTTGACAGATATATTAACCAGAGGCCAAAGCTGAAGAAAAGCATTGTTAGTCCTCTATACTCTAAAGAGAGCCAAAAATTACTGAGCCAGCTATTAATTGGTGATACAGGGCTGGTGCACGCCGGCCTGGTCAGCACTAGCCCTCCGGGAGGACCTGCCGCGCTTCTGCATCTCGCTGGTGCAGCAGAAGAGGGGAGACAGAGCTGGAGAACCAAGAGCAAGGAGGAAGCCCCAGGGTCCCCAGTTAGTTGAGGGAGAGCACGGCACGTCCTGTGCTGCTGCTGGTACCAGCTCCAGAACCACCCTTGGACCTTGAGAGCCCTTCTCTCTGCACTACTCCCCTGTGAGCATTTCACAGGCCCAAGGATGATACAGGGCTCCCCCATTCAGGGGACCCTTCATTTCCTAGGCCTGGATAATTTCATGAATGGACTGTATCCATTCATTAATGCTTCATTCATCTTGCCCCAGCAGAAGGGACTGAAGCTATTTATTTGTTACAAAGTTCTGGCCTAGTGTAACTACAAGGGACCCATGCAACTATATATACCCTTAGACAATGAACGCAGGCAGAGAGAGCGATTTCTTTCCATTTGGGTTTTTCTCTATGCCAGGTGCTTTGGTATTTTTTTTTTTTTGGTATTCTTTTCTGTAAAATGAATCCTCTTTTACCACTGATTTGTGGTCCATGGATTCATTCTTCAAATCGCTGAGACCAAGGACCTGCTCAAGAAGAAATTTTGGTACCATTAGGTCTTCCCTCCTCTCAAAAAATTGCTACTATCAAATATTGTTATCCACCATCATTTTCCAACATATAGTGAAAAGAGATAAGGAAGCAAGCAAAACCTTCAAACCAGGGGTCTTTTATGTCCTAAAGAAAATTGTTGTGTACTTTAGATCCATACAACAGAGAGAAGTATTTTGCTCCTATCTAGTTCAACTGAGGAATAACTGGCTCTGAGAGAGTCATTTATCAAAAGAAATATTGGCCAGGCACGGTGATTCACGCCTGTAATTTCAGCACCTTGGGAGGCCGAGGCTGGAGGATCAATTGAGGCCAGGAGTTTCAGAG
>CAUYQV010153983.1:0-13602 GCA_963574575.1 Galagoides demidoff | reverse complement strand
GGAGGCGGGAGACTCGCTTGAGCCCAGGAGTTGGAGGTTGCTGTGAGCTGTGATGCCATAGCACTCTACCCAGGGGGATAGCTTGAGGCTCCATCTCAAAAAAAAAAAAAGATGTGTGGGAATCTCATGTATCAAAAGTAGATAAAAGGAACCTCCAAATTTGGTTTGATTTTATTCAACTATCCTCTTAGACCTAAAATGAATTTTACTTTTACTATCTTGTTCCTTCTTGCTATCTTGTGGAGTACTTAAAGGTACAAAGAATTTTTGATAGGTGAATTATTAGTGTAATCAACTTAGATGACATTTCCAAATGGGATTTCTTATATTATCAGGCAAGTCCCAAGTGAACTTCAAAGTGAGGCATTTATAGTCCTCCTTTCAGATTAGTAATCCTAGTAACAGTTATTACTTCCTAAGTACTTCAGGTTTATTTTTTTTAGAGACAGAGTCTCACTTTGTCACCTAGGCTAGAATGTCATGTCCTAAGCCTAGCTCATAGGAACCTCAACCTTCTGGCCTCAAGCGATCCTCTTGCCTCAGCCTCCCAGGTAGCTGTGACTACTATAGGTGTACATCACCATGCCAGGCTAACTTTTCTGTTTTTAGTATAAATGAGGTCTCGCCTTGCTCAGTCTGCTCTCAAATTCCTCACCTCAAGTGATCATCCTGCTTCAGCCTCCCAGAGTGCTAGGATTATAGGAATGAACCAGAGTGCCCAGCACCTAAGCACTTTCTATGTGTTATGCATTGAACTCAGATCTTTATATAGATTCTTATTTATTCTTTAATACTACTATGTTAATACTTATATTTTATAGAGTTTGAAATTTGGATTTATGAGAAATTAAGCCCTAAACTTAAAAAGTTACAAAGGTATTAAGTGACAGTCAAGATGTAAACCCAAGTAGTCAAGTTTCAGGGTGCTTGCCAGGAACCTGAGTGTTAGTGTGATTCCTTCCTGCTCCTCCCACTCACCCTCTCTTTCATCATTGCTTCTCCCTAGTTTAGTTACTGTCATGTTTTGCTTGTATTATACTGGTAACTTGGACTCTTTTCTCCTGTTTTGTCGACTAGTCTCTGATAAAAAGCCAGAGTGCGGCAACACCCGTGGCTCAAGGGAGTAGGGCGTCGGCCCCATATACCAGAGGTGGCGGGTTCAAACCCAGCCCGGGCAAAAAACTGCAAAAAAAAAAAAAAGCCAGAGTGATCCATAAATTCTTATTCTGCCCCTGTACTGCCTTAAAAACCCTTCAATGGTTTCTCATTGCCAATAGGATAAAGTCTTAGTTTCTTCATCTGATTTAAAAGATGCCCTTTTTTTTGAGACAGAGTCTCACTTTGTCTTCCCTGATAGAGTGCTGTGGTGTCACAGCTCATGGCAACCTCAGACTCTTGAGCTCAAGCTATTCTCTTACCTCAACCTCCCAAGTTGGGACTACGGGTACCTGCCACAGTGCCCCACTACTTTTAGAGATGGAGTCTCACTCTAGCTCGGGCTGGTCTGAAACTTGTGAGCTCAGACAATTTTCCCCCACCCCACCTTGGCATCCCTCAGTGCTGGGATTACAGCGTGTGCCGCCATGACCAGTCCCTTATTTCTTAATTACTATAACTTGTCACACTTAATATTGGTCATTAATGTGAAGTATCTGATTTCACATCAAAAGTTTATTATATCTCAAACAAGAAGTAGTACAATTTTCTTTTCTTTTTCTTTTTTTTTTTTTTTTTGCGAAAGAGTCTCACAATGGTACTCTTGGTAGAGTGCTGTAGCATCACAGCTCACAGCAACCTCAAACTCTTGGACTCAAGTGATTCTCTTGTCTCAGCCTCCCAAATAGCTGGGACTACAGGTGCCTGCCACAATGCCCAGCTATTTTTTTTGTTTCACTTGTCATTGTTGTTTAGCAGACCTAAGCTGGATTTGAACCTGCCTGCTTCAGTGTATGTGGCCAGCAGCCTAACCACTGAGCTATGGGCACTGAGCCAAGAAGTAGTACAATTAATCAAACTATGTACCTAAACTTTGGACACAGTTTTGGCATCTTATGATAGCTTCTATATGCCAGCATTGAAGAAGCCTGGAGAGCAGGTAGCAATGAAATCACAAAGGGCCTTTTTCAGTTTGTTGAGAATTGAGTATGTTTCTTTGCAAGAGGATTCGCCTGTCTCTATTGACCAGTCTTAGCTGCTCAATTGCAAGCATCGTCATCAGTCAGACCAATTGGTTGCAGTAGACATCTGATGTTATTGATTGACCAGGTTTTACATTGGTCAGTGTAAATTGGATAATACAAATGTTGGACCACTAAACAGACACTATTAGCTTTTTTTGTTTAGACAGTGTTTCAGCACTCTGTCTTTATCCAGCCATTGTGCTGAATGCTTGGAACTGCCAAAAAGAATCCATTTTTCATTTCGTAGAATTTCACCTTTGTCATGACAGCAGAGAAAGGCAAGCTTTGAGATGATTTCTCTTCTCACTCTCATTTATTTTATGCTGCTTTCCAGCTTCTTTACCTTGGTCATTTGTTTCAAATTGTTCAGTGTTGGAATAGTAATGTCAGACCTTGCTGCTAGGTTGAGATGGATTTGCTTCCACTACAGCTTTTAGTTCATCATTATCCACTTTGGTCTCAGGTCACCAGTGTGGTTCATTTTCAAGATTAAAATCACCACAAGGGAATTTCTCCACTCATTAGTTTATTGTGCATTCATTAGCCACATCCTTCCCAAACACTTTGCTGATACTTCACACTGCCGCACTGCATTGGTTCCAGGATAGAATTTATATTTAAAAATCACATGTATTTTTGACTTGTCCATTCCATGGTTTTACAAAAATTGCTCTAAATTTTTTTTTGAAAGATAATCACAAGCCAAAACATGCATTTGAAAGAATGAATATGTACTTTCATAATTAAAAAAAGTGTCAAGTGAAATGTCAGAGATATTACCTGTCAAACTTAATACTTAAAGAAATCAGACATTTTATAATATTTGAGCCATTCCAAACTGCTTCTATCACATATTCTTGGTTCAGGACTTTCTCTCCTGCTGTTCCCTTTCTCTGGAACCTTCTTTGCCCTTCTTAGTCTGGCTAACTTTTCTTCATCCTTCAGATCCTAGCTTAAATGTCCTCTGTGAGAAGCTTTTAGGTAAAGCACAAGGTAAATTGTATCTGGTGCGTGTAAATGTTTCCATAGTATCCTGTGGTTCCCTATCATGGCTCTTACCCCCACTTTATTATTGCTACTTACTGTTCTGTTTACTTGCCAGATTGAAATCTCTATGAAAGCAAAAACCATGTTGAATTCATCCATCATTATGTCCCTAGCGCTAGTACAGTGCCTGCTTGTGATAATGCTGCTTCTTTGTTGAATATGCTAATGAATGTTTTGTGAAACTAGATGGTTAGGAACCTAAAGATCACCTTATAATTTTGATTATAATTTGTGACTTAAAATAATGAAAAAAAAAGTGCAACTGTTCTGGTAATTGATTTTTCATAACCACAAACTATCATTTCATGTAGGGATATATCTAAGTTTGCTATGCATTATATAATAGAAGAAATAGATGAAGACACGTCAATAGAAGACTTGCAGAAAATGATGGTTGTGGCTCTTATCTACAGATTATTAGTTTGCTTCTATGAGGTAAGCTACTGACTTCAGCAAATATTAATATTTAACAATCTAATTTTAGATTATCAGCTCCAAACAAAAATGTAATGGAAATGTATAATTATTCGTGTATTTTTCTTTGTTTTTTTTTTTTTTTTAGAGACAGAGCCTCACTTTATTGCCCTAGATAGGGTGCTGTGGCATCACAGCTCACAGCAACCTCCAGCTCTTAGGTTTAGATGATTCTCTTGCCTCAGCCTCCAAGTAGCTAGGACTACAGGCACTCTCCACAATACCCAGCTATTTTTTTGTTGCAGTTTGGCTGGGGCCGGGTTTGAACCCGCTCCCTTTGGTATATGGAGCCTGTGCCCACTCACTGAGCCACAGACGCCACCCTATTTGCATATTTTTCAAATGTCTTTTTCTACTTTTCTTTTTTCCTTCAAGTTTTCCTTAATAAGTAAAAAAATAAATTTTGGAAGGGAGACATTTTATAATTTCTTTGTGATATTTTTCAGTCTTAGAAATTCAAATACATTTCCACTCATAAATTTGTGGTTCACAAATACACTGAATAAATTGGTTATGGAACTTGAAACATATTAAGTAAAAAGTAGAATAGGCCATTGAGAAATGTTACAGTAGACACCTTGTGGTATAGAACATGTTAGCAACCTATAGAAACACATTAAATGGTTAATATTAGAGTATTCTACACAATTCCATCTTTTAACTTGAAAATGTTAAAACTTGAAATAATATTGTAGGAAAACTTATCTTTAAAATCGGTGTAGTTGATGGTTTAGCAGTGGTTACGGTGCTAGCCACATACACCAAAGCTGGCAGTTCGAGTTCAGCCCAGGATGGCTAAACAACAACTGCAACAACAACAAAAAAAAATAGCTAGGCTTTGTAGCAGGTCCATATAGTCCCTGCAAGTTGTGAGGCTAAGGCAAGAGAATCACTTAAGCCCAGGAGCTGGAGATTGCTGTGAGCTATGACACCACAGCACTCTACCAATAGTGATGGAGTGAGATTCTGTCTCAAATAAAATAAAATAAAATTGGTGTAGTTGAGCTAGTAAATTGTTTTAAATTATCCTTTTCTTAGATAATTTGCATTTGGGGAGCAGGTGGAGCTACCCCAGGGAAGTTCCTGCTAGGGCTTCGAGTTGTGACATGTGATACTTCAGTGCTTATTGCACCAAGTCGAGTTTTAGTGATTCCTTCCTCAAATGTCAGCATTACAACGTAAGTCCTTTTATTAGCTTAATCTATATAGTTATGAAAATTATATATTTTAAGGATAGTAATCAGTGTTTAATTCATTTAAAAATTTCTTCATCATGTTATGCAGTTATACAGTCTTTCGTTTATTAAGTTTCAAATGGAGAGTTCTGAGTATTTCAGTTCCTTAGTTTACATTTCAAGATGTTAATTTTGTGAAATGTAGGTCAGAATAATGACAGGATGATTTGGGTACTAATGGTATATCAGTGTTCTATGCCCAGCTTTCTTATCCTGTAGATCTGTGGACATTGGTCATTTACTGAATCTGCCTTGAGCCTCCATTTGGTAATACCTGCCATTATCCATCTTGAGTAGATACTAAGAATTTCACAGCTGTACATTCATGCATCCTGCTTCTGCTCTTAGCCAGGTTTTAGTGTCCAGCTCTAGGGGGAGGGCTGAATAATGGATAATGGATGTTGTAGAGGTGATTAGGTTGGCAGTCAGTTGAGCCAAACAAGATGTTGGCTAGAATTGTTGCCAGAATAATTCAGAGCTGGATTGTTATATCAAAAAATAAGAACAAATGACTCTAGAAGCAGCCTTGGTTTTGCTGAAAATGTGGTTATAATCCTAGTTACTTCTTTTTAGTGGTTCCTGTATTGAGCACTCCTCATTACCAGCACTGTTAATAACACTGCATGTGGGCTCAGCGCCTGTGGCTCAATCGGCTAAGGCGCCAGCCACGTACACGTAAGGTGGCGGGTTTGAATCCCCAGCCCGGGCCCGCCAAACAACAATGATGGCTGCAACCAAAAAAATGGCTGGGTGTTGTGGCGGGCCCCTGTGGTCCCAGCTACTTGGGAGGTGGAGACAGGAAACTTGCTTGAGCCCAGGAGTTGGAGGTTGCTATGAGCTGTGATGCCATGGCACTCTACCCAGGGGGATAGCTTGAGGCTCCATCTCAAAAAAAAAATAAAAATAAAAAAATAACACTGCGTGTGTATTAAGTTAATCCTAACAATCTTGATATAGATACATTACCCCTTTGTGCACATATGAAACACAACTGGTAATTAGAAGATTGTATTTGAATTCATCTGGCTTGACCTTGAGCCCACATACTTTAGTCACTGCACTTTTCTGTGGCCTTTCAATATACTGAAAGGCAGAAATCTAACATCGAAACAATAATGTTCCATTCTAAGTGACTGTTGAAAGTTTTTTAAAACTTTCCTTATCACTAGATCATACCAAGAGAACTGATAAAAGAACAGAGAGAAATTTAAAATGCTATTGCTTCATATAAGGTAGAAAATAGAACTGCAATTAGCATACTTAGCTTAGAAGATATTAGGAATATGCCAAATTATTTGTAAGTGACTGGAAAAGGTGCGCAAAGTTTTTTTCTCCTGGCAAAATGCTAAAAAACAGTGTAAAACCTTAGTTTATACTCTAAGACATGTCTATTATTGCTTTTCATATTAAACTTCTGAAGTCTTTAATGTTGATGATATTTTTAGAAATAGTCCAGTGATTTGATCATGATACAGTGTTAGTTGAAAGTAACTGAAATATCAGAGGTAAAAATTCTCTCAATTATATATTCTCTTTGAATATGTATTTTAAATATATACTTTGAACTTGATGGGATACCATTAATCTATATGTAGTTAATGTGCAACTTACCCAATATTTTTGCTTTAATTTTTTAGGTCTACTATACGAGCTTTGATCAAGAATTTTTCTATTGCTTCTTTTTTTCCTGCTTTCATCACACTACTGTTCTTTCAGCATAATCGAACAGCTTATGACATTGTAGCAGGAACCATTGTGGTAAAAAGAAATGGGGTCAGATGATGCTCAAAAAGCCCTGAATTCCACAGTCTATGGAATAATGACAAGACTAAATTATGTATCAAGGCCGTCAGTATCCCTGGGTTGCATTAATTGATGATTTAGAAATTAAAGCAGTCACTATAGTGTGATGCAGGTGACTATTCTGAAAGTATTGATTTTACTTGAATGCCAAAGAACTTTTCCAGAAGAAAAACCTGTTAAATTCAAGTGTTAAAATTTTTAGATCAAAAAGAAGGCATGTGGTTTTATAATCAACAATGGACAACATATACTTTCTTAAGATCTAAAGCATTAGAATTTGTTGAAGGCATTTTTAGCTTTGAAATCTCCAAATGAAACTTTAAAAATTTATTTTGGTTTATCCCAAAATGATGGAAAATATCCAGTTGTGTTTTGTAAACACCCATAGGATTCATCTTTTAGTTTACACTAAATCTAAGTGGGGAATCATCTTTATTTTTGGAGGGGAGAGAAAGCTGCAAGAGAAAGGGACAAGTGAGGCAGGCCTAGCAGTCCCCTTACCTGAAGTTTTCCAATATGTACTGCAGCTCACTGCAGTCATGATGTCACTTTACAACTATTCGTAATGCTTAAATATGTATTCAGGGGCAGGTTTTTCATGATGATGAAAAAAAGTATTAAGTCATATTACTATATTATCATTGACTCTTTTAAAGAAAAGGTAAGTTAGTGATTGCTTTCAAGGGAGGGAAAAGGTAAATTTTCACTGTAAATTTAACTTACAATTCATGTGCAAGTGTTTTCAGTTTCAGTGCCCTAAATCAAAGTATGTGGAAAAATATTACTTCCATCACACTGTTGCATATTTACTGTAAAACAATACTCCCAGTATGTGTGCAGCATGAAGAAAGTATTAGTGCTTTTCAGTGTTCTTAATATAACTTCTATTTATATATAGCATATTCACATACTACTTTTCTTTCATATAGTTCCTTAACTGTTGTAACATCAAGGAGTTAATAAAAAATCTTAATATTTAATGATTAAATACTAGTAGCTTGTGAAATATAAATTTTCCCATTATGGACTGTTTTCTTGAAAGAGTATCATTTCCAGACACATTATTCTAGGTTTTTTAAGCTCATTTGAGGCCTAACAGGGATGAAGTTTGGGGATAAATGTTAAAGTTAGTATTTCATGTATTGCCATCTCTGTTCTGTTGAAACAAAATATTCTGTTGCACGTTCTGGGTTTTATGTGTGGAGCTTATGTTAGATGTCGTAAACGTGTTGAAGTATACCTACACTATTTATATTTTAAGTTTTATTGGATCTTAGGCTTTTTCTACAGATCCAATATTATTTTCAAAACAAACACTAAACTCTATTGCATAGTTCAAAATTAGATTAATAAGGGATCAGTCTAGGCATTGTTCTTTGTCTTAAAATTTAATGGCAAATGCAAGATGTATCAATTGATGTTATCGCTGTATCAATTTAAAAAATGGATTTCTCTTTGACATTTAAAACAATGAAACTAGATTATCACATTTAATGTATGTAGAACAATGTTCTTAATAATTTATTATAAAATTTCATAAACCATGTTTTTCAAAATAATTTTATATTAAATCCAACTTCATAAAAACCCTATTAGTTTAGTATGTCAGTTTACTAATGGATCATTCACTTGTTCTTTCTGGGAAGATCTAATGTTATGGCCCTTCACAGTTTTAAAAAAAAAAGTTACATGAAGTTAGCACCTCAGTGGTGTATATACACTAGCATTGGTGTACATACACTACTTTTGCCGCTGGTTGGGGAATTCAAGTTGAAATGTCCTTTAGTCATGTAGTTCCAAGAGTACATCTTTGATTTCTAATTTCTGGTCAGATAATTGAATGATTTGCCATCTAAGTTATTTTCATGTATGTAGTAAAACAAAAGCAAACAAGTGATCCAGTTTAATTTGTTATACTTAAAATATTGCACATGTGCTATATTTGAATAATTCAGAGTAACAGCTCCATAGCAAGGATGGATTCAAGTTACAAAGTATTACTGTCTTCCTTTACAGCAAAACTCAAGTCTTTCTATTCATGAAGTTAGCACTTTGAGAAAGAGATTTTGATTCCCAGAGTTGGGGGGAAAAAGATGAACAACAGGGAAGAGGGAACCAGGCCATAGCATCACATTTTTTCTTGGGTTGTCAGGTTGAGTCTCCTTTTCAGAACACTTTTCTATTTAGTATATTTCACGTATAAAAATACTGATTTCCTGTGTCAAAGTACAATTTTAGTGAAGCTCAAGCCTAAAAAGGCAAAGTGAAGTTCTCATAGTGCAAACATTAATGACTTTAAGATAAGTAACAAAGAAACAAAAATGAGGATTCAAGGTGAGTGAGAATACTATTTCACTGAGTATGCCCTTAGTTAAACCACAGAACTGGCAATTAATTCAAGCATCCAGGAAACCTCACTATCTATCAGTAAAGTAATTCTGAGAGGCGAGAGCACCTTGAGAAAAGTCTGGCATAATGACTGATGATGAACTGCTGGTGGAGCCAGCAGCTAGACCCTATGTAGGTAAGTGTGACTGATGCCAAGCCCTGCTTTTTTAAACTCTGATTATAAAACCAACACTTTGGAATAGTAAGCTTTCGCTTGTCAGTGTTGTAAAAGTTTTACCCTACTAATACTTCCCTACCACTGTTTCAGTAGTTTTGTTTCCATCTAAACATTTACCTCCTGATTTCACACAAGTATTTAGGATTGAAAAAAAAATGCATTAGAGTTGAAGGCTTTTTCCAGATTACCTAATGAGTGTTCATTGTTTGAAGCGATAGTAAAAATGTTTGTCCAATGACTTGTCTTATTTATGAATATTTCTAGCAAAGGGAAGGTAGAAAGGAGTTGAAAATTATACTACTTGTGAATAAAGGACTTTTTGAGGTGGATAAGGCTATTAATGTTTTCATTTTACACTTGTCCCTATTTAAACAGGCTGTTTCTTTGAAGAATGTGCTTACATAACAATATTCCTAAAATCTGTGATGAGCACCATTTCAGTTACTTGCATTCTCCACCCCAATACCAAAGGCCAAAGTCTTTATAACATGCTTGCCTGGGTAAAGTTCATTTCAAACTGTGTGTATATGTATTTCCTTGAAGTTCATTACAGTATGGTTTCACCTGCAAACAGTACCTGATGGATGGCCCACGTATAAATAAAACTTGGCATTCTATTTTTAATAATTTGTATGCCATCCATTTGTATTCTTTGTTTCAATAAATAGTCAGCTATGCATCTGTGTTTTATCTTTTTCTTTGAGAAGGCTTCCTCTGGGAATCTCAGGCTTAGAGAGACTTTGCTTCCCAATATAGCTTTTCCAGCAGCTGCAGCAGCAGTAAACAGAAGTGCTTTCAAAAAGAAGGTCTATGAAAAAAAATCCACTTTTGGAGGTTTATTTGTAAAGTGTTTTCAAAAGTTACCTGCTCATGAACTAAGGTTAATGTTAAACTAAGACAGTCCTTTAATAAGAGTTAGTTATTAACCATCACAACCACCACAAGAGATGTTAAATCTCACTAGTAAATGACCCAGCTGGGCAACTTAAAAGTCTGACTTTATACTCTGAGAGCCCCTGGCGGGTGGATTGCTTGAGCTCAGGATAAGAACAACCTGAGCAGAGCAAGACCCCTGTCTCTCTATTCAGTATAGGAAAACAGGAGGATACTTGAGCCCAAGCGTTCAAGGTTGCTATGAGCAATGATAACAGAGTGAGACTGTCTCAAAAAATAAATAAATAGGCTCGGCGCCTGTGGTTCAGTCGGCTAAGGCGCCAGCAACGTACACCTAAGGTGGCGGGTTCGAATCCCCAGCCCGGCCCGCCAAACAACAATGATGGCTGCAACCAGAAAATGGCCGGGCGTTGTGGCGGGCGCCTGTGGTCCCAGCTACTTGGGAGGCAGAGGTGGGAGACTCACTTGGGCCCCGGAGTTGGAGGTTGCTGTGAGCTGTGATGCCATGGCACTCTACCCAGGGGGATGGCTTGAGGCTCCGTCTCCAATAAATAAATAAATAAATAAATAAATAAATAAATAAAATTCCAATTCTAACCCTCAAGGCCAAGATACAAAACAATAGGTTCCTCAAAGGCAAAGACGATAAAAAGGATAAATTTGAGTGTAGCTAAAATACAGCCAGCTCCTATGGACAGTGTGCTGTTAGCCTTGTGTCAAACTATACATTTTGGAACTGCAGTGGACTTTTGCAAGAAGTATAAAAAGTTGCCCTATCTTGCAGGAAAATGATGGATCTGATCTTGACATGGTCTTAAGGCAGGTGTGGGTAGCTAGACCCAGCACTCCTATGTCTTCAGTTTTACTGTATCAAATTTATTGGTTTCGATTAAACGCACAGGGTAAGCTTTATAAAATTTCCACTGAGATTCAAACTTTAAACAGGCACGGAAAGATGCGCTAATAATATTAAAACAAATGCAAATTTCCTAGGTTAAACCAGACTGGACTGGTTTATTCGGTTTCAAAGAATTAAATGCTAATTACATGAACAAGCACTTTGAAAATTTGCAACATCTTAGTCAGATTAAGGACATTTTTCAGTTGTCAGAACTGTATCTTGCTTTAATGCCTGGAATTTTAATTACTCAAAACCACTTAGCACTTTGAAAGTGACATCCCTCGGCCTCAGTACCCCAGAAGCCTTCTTGGTGCTCATTTAATGGTACAGACTTTTGGACCCTCTCCAGACGCAGGGTGTGAAGTTCTGGCAATGAGGTCCTAGACTAGTGGTTCTCAACCTTCCTAATGCCGCAACTGTTTAATATAGTTCATGTTGTGGTGACCCCCAAACATAAAGTTATTTTAGCTGTTAAACAAAAATTTTATTGGTGGGGGTCACCACAACGTGAGGAAATATATTAAAGGGGCACGGCATTAGGAAAGCTGGGACTCACTGTCCTAGACCATGTATTTCATACATCACCAAGTAATGCTGATGAGTACATTTACTAAAAAGCATTGATCTGCTGTTCAGTCAACCAAATTATAAAAACATGCCTGGTTAAACTTTTTGCATTTGACCTTCCTTTTTTTTTTTGAGACAGAGCCTCAAGCTGTCCCCCTGGGTAGAGTACAATGGCATCACAACTCACAGCAACCTCCAACTCCGGTGCTCAAGCGAGTCTCCTGCCTCAGCCTCCCAAGTAGCTGGGACCAGAGGCACCTGCCACAGTGCCCAGCTATTTTTTGGTTGCAGCCGTCGTTGTTGTTTTGGTGGGCCGGGGCTGGATTCGAACCTGCCACCTTAGGAGTGGCGACTTAGCCACTTGAGCCACAGGCGCCGAGCCGGACTTTCCTTTCTTAAAGAGTTTTTTCCATTAAAAAAAAAAAAAAATTCCTTAGTGGCTTAGCATGAGAGGTGAGTTATTTTCTTTTCCCCTTCTGCATAAACAGCCCTGAGATTTCACTTGTATGTGCTGCACAAAACCCAAAGGAGCGGTTATGGGGAGTGGACAAGCAGTAGGTCTATAGCCTGAACCCATGCAATAAAGACATACCCTCTGCTGGGCCAGAGGAGGGACAGGTTTAAGGTTGGTATCCCAAGAAAGTAGATTGAAAAAAAAAACCCAAATTCTGAATATGGTCTTAGAGACTTCCTAATTTGGAGGACCAAAAGACTCCATTTTTAACAAAAGCAAGCTAAAAAAGTATGGTTTTTAGTTAACTTGTTTTTTAAAAAGAATACTAAATTAAACATTTCGCCTGTAATCCCAGCACTCTGAGAGGCCAAAATGGGTGGATTGCTTGAGCTTATGAGTTTGAGACCAGCCTAAGCAAAAGCAAGACCCCCGCCTCTACTAAAATAAATAGAAAAACTGAGGTAAGAGGATTGCTTGAGCCCAAATTGGAGGTTGCTGTGAGCTATGATGACATGGCACCCCACCCAGGGCAACAGCTTAAGACTTTATCTAAAAAAATAAAATAAAATAAAAATAAACATTTCCAACATTTTTTGAGAAAAATAGAAAGTATGTTCCCAACTAGATGGGCCTAGGGAATGGCTAAGAACTAACCCAAAGAGTAGATGTTAACTTTTGAGCAGTTAAGACACAGACTTCTACTTACCTCTTCCAGCTTCACCACCATCTGCCCCCAAACAGCTAAGTGTCAAATGTGTATTAATAAAATAACTGATATAAAAAATACCTTTGAGGCTGGGCACAGTGGCTCATGCCTGTAATCCTAGCACTCTGGGAGGCCGCAGTAGGTGGATTGCCTGAACCCATGGTTTCAAGACCAGCCTGAACCAGAGTGAGACCCTATCTCTTAAAATAGCCAGGCGTTGTGGCGGGCACCTGTAGTCCCAGCTACTTGGGAGGCTGAGGCACGAAAATTGCTTGAGCCCAGGAGTTGGAGGTTGCTATGATGCCATGGCACTCTACCGGGGGTGACTAAGTGAGACTCTGTCTCCAAAAAGAAAAGAAAAGAAAACCTCCAACTAATAAATCTGCTTAAGTGCTAGTATATGTGCTAATGGTTTGACATTCGTCATGTTATTGGATTATATTTAACCTTCACAATAACCCTTCCCATTTCACAGGTAAAAAAAATAGAGGCTCAGAGAAGTTCAGAGTAACTTGCCCAAGGTGACAGACCTTGGAAGGCAAATGGGTCTGACTTCAGAGCCATGCCCTTAACCACTGCCCTGACTACTTCCCTGTGTATGAGGGGCCCTGCCCTGCTCCCTGGCAGCTGAACTTGGAGGATTCAGGTCACACATCAGGCAAGTTCTGCCTGCCAGGATCTGGTCACCTGAAAGTGGCCCATGAGGCCCCTGCCAGGAAGGAAGCCCCCAAGTCCAGCTGGGCCTGGGCCCTGCCACACCTAGGGTCCTCTTCCC
>CAUYQV010153979.1:0-23330 GCA_963574575.1 Galagoides demidoff | reverse complement strand
CCACTGTGGAAGTTGGAATTTGATCAAAAGTTTCTGAGTGAGTTTACTTTTGTGGTGGAGGATTGCACTGGTCATTATGGAGGATAGGTTTGAGAATTTCCTGGAGAGCTGGTTTAGTTATGGCAAATTTCTTCAACATGTGAATTTCATTAAAGTATTTAATTTCTCCATCATAGATGAAATTCAGTTGCTGGATACAGAATCCTGGGTGGAAAGTTATTTTGTTTTAGGAGATTAAAAGTCGATGACCATCCTCTTCTAGCCAGAAAGGTTTCAGCAGAGAGATCTGCAATCATCCTAATATTCTTCCCCTTGTAGGTTCTGGTTTTCTTACGTTTAACTGCTTTCAGAATTTTCTCTTTCATATTAATTTTAGTGAAGTTAATTATGATGTGCCTAGGGGATGTCTTGTTCAAGTTGAGTCATGCTGGGGTTCTGATACTATCTGCTATCTGAATTTCAGAATCTCTTTGCATGTCTGGAAAGTTCTCTTTCATAATTTTCAAACAGAAGAAGAGGCTCTGTGTTTTGTGAAGCAACTTCGTCACCTTCAGGGATTCCTATTAAGCAAATATTAGCTTTCTTCAAATTATCCCAGAGCTCTATGAGAGAAAGATCCATTTTTGTTCTCCATTTATTTTCATCTTTGCGCTCTTGGGCTCATTCAAAAGCTTTGTTTTCAATGTCAGAGATCCTTTCTTCTTCCTGTTCCATTCTTTTACCAAGGAATTCTACCATATTTTTCAGTTCTTTGAGGGCTGCAAACTCTTGCCTCAATGTTTCAAAATCTTTGGTCATTTTATCTTTGAAATTGTTGAATTCTTAAGACATATTTTGAATAATTTCTTGAAATTCTAATTCCCTCCTTTCTTCCATTCTGTTAATCTTATTTGCTATCCAAATTCTGAACTGAATTTCTGACATCTCAGCCATCTGTTTATTGATGGGGTCTTCAATTGCATCTGCCCCATTTTTCCTTGGGGGAGTTATTAACTCTGCTTATTCAAGTTGCCAGATTTTTTCCACTGATTCCACCCCATGCTGAGTTTACACTGTTTGGAGACCTTATCAGAACCATTCATTCAGTGGCTGCCACCAGAGAAGGTGTCAGCTTCTTCTGGTTGCCCAGAGAGACAGGGCATATCTGTCATCTCCCAAGTCTTGGGCACTGGGGTGACCGGGGGTAGGGGAATGGCAGCAGCCAGATCAGTTCTTGTTCATCGTGCTGTGGCTACCAGCGGCCAGTGGAATGACAGCAGCGGCGCGGAGCACAGGAGTGGCCGAATTAGTCCTACTACAGCCCTGCTGGGGCGACGGGGGACAGGGGAATGGCAACAGCTGGATCAGTCCTCATTCAGCTCCACCAGAGCAATCAGGTGGCAGGAGAATGGCAGTGGCTGGATCAGTCCTTGTTCAGCCCCACCAGGCCCACCGGGAGGCAGGGGAACGGCAGCAGCTGGATCAGTCCTGGTTTGGCCCCACCAGGGCAATGGGAGGCAGGGGAACAGCAGCAGCTGCATCAGTCCTAGTTCAGCCCCACCAGGGCAAGGGTGGGGCAGGGAAATGGCAACAGCCAGATCAGTCCTAGTTCAGCCCCATGGGGCTACCAGGGGGCAAGGGAATGGCAGTGGTGGCATGGGGAATGTGGCCAGATCAGTCCTTGTTCAGCCCTGCAGGTGACCCCGGGGCAGGGGAAAGGCAGCAGCCACGTGGGGAATGCTCAGCTGCAGGGCTGGGACAGTGTGCTTGGTCCCACGGGTGGGGGGACACTACTCTTAGGCCTCCTCTCACTGTCTCTGCAGGGAAGGGGGAAAGGTTAGACTGGAGATTCAAAATGGCAGTGGAAACGTTTGTTTGATTTTTCTGCCTGGCAAGAGGATGTTCAGACTCTCAGCAGGGTCCCTCCTAGGGGAGTAGACCCCACTGCCCTTAGCTCTCACACGTGGGGCGAGATAATAGGCCTCAGCTCATCTCTCACCTGTAGGAAGCTTACAGGAGCAGACAAAGAGAAAACAAAGAGAAAAACACAGCTCTCTTGGGGGAGGGGATGGACACTTTCCCTTTGAGATGTTCCATATACCTGTAAGTTGCATTCCAGGAGTCGCAGTTTGCCTTAGCAGAGGTGTCCTGCAGGTATGAATCTTCTCTCTCAGCTGGCCTCCTAGTCTTCAACTTTGTTGGGTGTTTTCTGGACTTTATCCTTCCCTCTGAACAGGAGCTTCTGTCAGAGGCTGGTACCTGTCAGCCATCTTGCCCCAAGGCCAAGCTGATCAATTAATTGTTGACAAGGGTTCCAAAATCATTCAATGGGGGAAGAACAATCTTTTCCATAAGTAGTGCTGTGATTGGACACATAGCTCACACAGTATACAAAATTTAACTTAAAAATGGATCAAAGACATAAAAGAGTAAAAACTAAAACTATAAAACACTTAGGAGAAAACACTAGGGTAAATCTTCATGAAACTGGATTTCTTTGGCTGGAATTCAGTGATGTTATCATAGTACACTGTAGCCTTGAACTCTTAGGTCCAGGCAATCCTCCTGCCTCTGCTTCCTGAATAGCTAGGATGACACATCACAATGCCCCGTGAATTTTTTTCTGTTTTTTGGGGGGGTTTTTTGTAGTGTCTCCTCACTATATTATCTAAACTGGTCTCAAACTCCCAAAAGCTGGGATTACAAATGTGAACCACAATGCTTGGCTCCATAATATTGGATTTGTCAATAGATTCTTAGACATGACATGAAACGTATAAAAGAAAAAAGAAAAAGATAGAACAAATGAACTTCAAAATTACAAGCTTGTATCTTAAAGGACACTATCAATAAAGTCAAAAGAAAACCCACCAACGTAGGGAAAGTAATTGTCAGTCATTTACTTACTAAGACTTTAGTGTCCAGAACATATAAAGAACTCTTACAACTTAACAACAAAAATACAAAGAACCCAATTAAAAGTGGAAGAAGACCTTGAATAGATATATCTCCAAAGAAATGTATAAATGACCAATAAACACAAAAGGATGTTCAAAAAAATTGGTAATTAGTTTAGTTTATTCTGACTTATTCCCTGCCTCTCTATTCTTTGTATCCTTCTTTTTCTCCTGTGCTCTTATGCCATCAATCATCCCTTCTTTTCAAACACTTTTTCCAACTACTTCCATAGACCTTCTAAAAATAATAAAAGTCAGAACAATAACTCTACTTTATGTCCCTTTCATGGTATTCTATTTCTTTCATTCTCTGCACTACCAAAATTATAAAGGCTAAGTCTACATTCTCCTAAGCCTACCTTCTCTCCTAATTTGTTGCCTTTGTTTAGTCCTCACACCTACCTGAGTACTGCTCTTTCCACTAATTTCATGAAGTATTTATAATACATTGGCAAAAGCAGCTTCTTACTTTTCACCTTCCTATAGCTACTATTGCAGTGTTTGACCCTATATTGCCTCTTTTTAATGATCTTTTATTGGCCTTTTTTTTTTTTTTTTTACCCAGTACTCATTTGTTCCTTTCTTATCTCTCTGAGCCATTCTTCTTAATCTCCCCCATTGATCTCTGTTTCTCCAGCTTCTTTTAAATGAAACATTCCTACAGTTTCTGTCCTTAGCCAGGCTCATGGCCTTCAAATCCATCTGTCAAGTCATGTCATTATTTAACAATTTATTCAAATTTTACTTTCTCCATGTAGTTTTTCAAAAACCTTCCAATTAGAATCAAAAAATTTTCTATTTCTATTTTGCTTTTTAAGGTATATTTTGTAACTTGATCATTTCTGTAGGTGAAATAAACCCCAGCAGACTTGAGATTTTAGATGGTGGTATTTGGTTCTTTTTTTTACCTCTTATTCCAAGTACTGCTACCTATTGTGCCTATAACATAATAGCATTAGATGAATGCATTTTTATTTCCTTCAACTCTTGGAAATTATGGTACATAATGTTAAATAAATGTCAGGCTTTAAAACAGTGAACCATATTAGATTTGTGTGAGGGTAAATTTAAGTGATTCTTAGTCACTTTTCTACAAGTTATCTTTTGCAGATCCTTAAAAGTATAGTATCTGTGATTTAGTATCTTAATGATCAACTACAAATTATATTCCAGCACTGCTCTTTAAAGATAGGATTATAAACATAATTAAACGAGTCAGAAGGCATTCACATTCTCCACTTTAAAAACCCATCACTACAGAAGAAAAGAATAATACTTTGAGACATCTCATTCAGAGATCTAAACTTGAACACTCTGCCAGCCTTTTAATCTCCAGAATTATTCATGATTCATGTCTTTACTCAGTATTATTAAGCACTTTGTATGTGCCTAACACTGCCCCAGCTTTTGCCCATATACAATTTATATTTTAGTGGGAAGAAGAGTGGGAGAAAAGAAATATATATGGACAAGAGACTTTTGGAAAGTGATTATTCCTATGAAAAACATAAAGTTGGGTGAAGAAATAGACAGGGAAGGAACAGGAAATGAATTAACCTATGTGATCAGGAAAGTTCTGTAGACAAGGCATCTCAATTATGTTCTGAAAGCCTGGAGGCAACCAGCCAAACACAGACCCAGCCATGGCATTATTTTGGCAAAGGAAGAAGCAACTATAAATCTTTACAGCAGAAAAACTGAGCTTGTCCTCTGCCATGTCAGGAGACTTTGTAGCTGGAAAAAAAGAATCATCCCCCACCCCATGCCCCATGGCACTGGATGAGGTAGAACAGCTGAGCTGGGGCAGGACCATAGTAACAGACCTTGGATGGACATTTATTCTCTGGGCAAGAGGAAGCCACTGGAGAAACATAAAGAGTGAGAACATAAAGAGCCTGTGGCTCCATGAGTAGAGTGCCAGCCCCATATACTGAGGGTGGTGGGTTCAAACTTGGCCCCAGCCAAACTGCAACAACAACAAAAAAGTAGCTGGGCACTGTGGCAGGTGCCCATAGTCCCACTACTCAGGAAAAATAGCCTAAGCCCAAGAACTGGAGGTTTCAGTGAGCTGTGATGTCACAGCCTACTGAGAGGGACAAAATGAGACTCTGTCTCAAAAAAAAAAAAAAAAGGAGTAAGAAATATAATCAGATTTATCTTTTTAGACTATTATTTTGGCATCTACGGAAAGGCAGAATGAGAACACAGGGAAAGCAGTTAAGAAACGATGGCAGAGTAGGCAAGAGATGGTGATGACTTAGATAGTCATAGATATAAACATGTGAATTAGGTTACTTATAACAAATCTAAACAGATTTTCTGATTTTTTCCTTTTTCCCCCACTTCCTTATCACTTTTTTCTTATACTTGTCTCTCGTTAGCCTAAGAAAATATAAGCTTTTGCTCTTAAGAAATAGACTGAGAGTTTTCCTTTGAACACAAATATATAAGAAATTTAAACAAAAAAGACGATAACTAGGGGATATGCAATGTATTGAATTTCCTTTAGATCTGATTCTCTGATTTCTTTAGACACTGGAAAGAAGGACCATGGCATATTGTCATGACTGGATTAGAGCCTTAAAAGAATAGAGGCTCACCTATGTATGCAATCACTTTTTTAGCAGTTACATCTTGTTTATGGCTTACAATTAAAGGGCATTCCTTAATTGTGTTAACTGTGATTATTTGACATTTACAGTAGAAAAAGAAATAAAACAATAAAAAAATCTAATTTGTTTCAACAACTCTACTATTTGGCAGATTTCTAAAGTCCACATATTCTGATGTTTGTGTTAGTTGCTTAGTACCAAAATACCTGTCAGAACCAAATACTTCTGTCATCAATTATTTAAAAGCTATCACACACTAAAAATGAGTGGTTTGATAATTTTTCTGTGACATCATTGTCATTTTTAATCAATACATTTTTATAATAATAAAAAGAGATCAAACTTGAACACTGTGCCAGTCTTTTAGTCTCCAAAATTATTCATGATTCATGTCTTTACTCAATATTATTAAGCCCTTACTATGTCCTGGCATTATCCAAACTTTTGCCCATAGAATTTATAGTTTAGTGGAAAGAAGAATTGCAAGAAAGAAGATATACAAGGATAAGATAGTTTTTGAAAGTGAATCATTTATCAGTAACTGAACAACCTTATTTTAAGCATTCACAGTGTATCCAGGGTATTATAATGTGAGAAGAGTAGACACAACAAATACACATAAGGCTATTAACTCTAGAGTGATTCTTCTTATTTATATTAATTATTTTTTCATTTTTATTCTTATTTTTTCTTTATTGTTGGGGATTCATTGAGAGTACACAGAACCAGGTTATACTAATTGCATTTGTCAGGCAAATTCCTTATAAATGTGCTACTCTCCCATGAGGTGTCCAAACACCATATCCCCCATCCCCTTCCCTCCTTATGTCTCTCTGCTTCCCTCTCCCCCACCTTCCAGAGTGTACTAGGTCATCAAGTGTCCTCATATCAAAGTTGAGTACATTTGATTCTTGCTTCTCCATTCTTATGATGCTTTACTAAGAAGAATGTGATCCAACTCCATCGAAGTTAGTACAAAGAGTATAGTCTCTATCATTTTTAGTTACTGAATAATATTTCATGGTATACATATACCACAGCTTGTTAATCCATTCCTGGATTGGTGGGCATTTAGGTTGTTTCCACATTTTGGCGATTGTAAACTGAATTGTGATAAACAGCCTAGTGCAAATGTCCTTATGATAAAATGATTTTTTTTCTTATGAGTAGATGCCCAGTATTGGGATTGGAAGGATCAAATGGGAGGTCTAGTTGGAGTTCTTTGGGGATTCTCCATATTTTCTCCCAAAAAGGCTGTATTAGTTTGCAATCCCACCAGCAGCATAAAAGTGTTCCCTTCTCTCCACATCCATGCCAACATTTGCAGCTTTGAGTTTGTGATGTGGGCCATTGTCACTGGAGCTAGGTGATATCTCAGGGTGGTTTTGATTTGCATTTCTATCATAATTAGGGGAGATGAACATTTTTTCATATGTTTGCTAGCCATTCATTTCTCTTCTTTAGAGAAGGTTCTATTCATCTCTCTTGCCCATTAATATAAGGAATTGTTGGCTCTTTTTATGTTGATTAATGTTCTCTGTAGATCCTAGTTATCAAGCTTTTGTCCAATTCTTACTATGCAAATATCTTTCCCCTTCTGATGATTATCTCTTTGCTTTGGTTGTTGTCTCCTTAGCTGTACAGATGCTACTCAGTTTAATTAAGTCACATTTATTTTTGCTGCTGTTGCAATTGCCACGGAAATCTTCATAACTTCTTTCCCTAGGCTTATATCTTCAAGTGTTTTTCCCCACTTTCCTCAAGGATTTTTATTGTTTCATGCTTTAGATTTATATCCTTTATCCATCTTGAATTAAGTTTAGTAAGTGGCAAGGTGCAGGTCCAGTTTCTGTCTTTTACAAGTGGTTATCCAGTTCTCCCAGCACCATTTACTGATTAGATTCTTTCTCCTAGTATATGTTCTTGTTTGGTTTATGAAAGATTGGGTGGCAGACTTGGTGCAAGTAGCTCAATGGTTAGGGTGCTGGCCACATACACTGAGGCTGGCAGGTTTGAATCCAGCCTGGGCCTGATAAACAACAATGATAACTGCAACAAAAAAATAGCCAGGTGATGTGGTGGGTGCCTGTAGTCCCAGCTACTGGGGAGGCTAAGGCAAAAGAATCACTTAAGGTGAAGAGTTGGAGGTTGCTGTGATGCCACAGCACTCTACCAAGGGCAACATAGTGAGATTCTGCAATACCATGCTGTTTTGATCACTATGGCCTTGTAGTATAGTGTAAAGTCTGGTAGGCTAATGCCCTAGCTTTGTTTTTATTACTAAGAATTACCTTAGCTATATAGGTTTTTTTTTTGGTTCCATACAAAATGAGGAATTATTTTTTCCAAATCTTGAAAGTATGATGTTGGGATTTTAATGGGGATTGCACTGAATCTGTAGATTGCTTTGGGAAGTATAGACATTTTAACAATGTTGATTCTTCCCAGCCATGAACATGGTATGTTCTTCCATTTGTTAATATCTTCTGCTATTTCTTCTCTTAGGTTTTCATAATTTTCTTTATAGAGGTGCTTTACTTCTTTTGTTAGATACATTCCTAGGTATTTAATTTTCTTTGAAGCTACTATGAAAGGAAAGTGTGTCCTTGCTTAACACACACAAGTCCATAAATGTAATTCACCATTTCAACAGAATCAAAAACAAAGACCATATGATCCTCTCAATAGATGAAGAAAAAGCATTTGATAAAATTCAGCATCCTTTTCGAATAAGAACACTGAATAATATAGGCATAGGTGGCACATTTCTTAGACTCATTGAAGCCATCTACAACAAACCCACAGCTGATATTATACTGAATGGAGTAAAACTCAGAGCTTTTCCACTTAGAAGTGGAACCAGAGAAGGTTGTCCTCTATCACCACTACTATTCAACATAGTGCTGCAAGTTCTAGAATATATAATCAGGCAAGAGAAGGAAATAAAGGGCATCCAAATGGTGGCAGAGGAGATCAAACTGTCCCTCTTTGCTGCTAATATGATCTTATACTTAGAGAACCCCAAGGACTCAGGCACAAGACCACTGGAAATAATCAAAAAATACAGTAAGGTCTCAGGATACGTAATAATAATTTTTAATGCAACAACTGAGTGTTTTCTTATAATATTTCAAAATTATAATGGTTCAGTTTAAGCTGAGATTCTCATGTTTTCACATGCTATCTGCCCAACCTGTCCTCCCTCAATACAGTAATCACAGCAGATGAACCAAACAGAGAAATAAATCTTGAACTCAGCATTAACAATAGCTCTGACATTGGCAAACTTAGTTGTTCTGAATATGATCTCCCTCTGCCCCTGGATGTGAACTTCTCTTGACAACATACATATCCCTTTCAGCTGAAACACCTTACTATCAGGATCTTCATGTATAAGTCTGTTAGCTTGTAGTCACCAAAATGTACTTGCAGAAACCATGTTTTCTTCTTTTGTTGATGTCCAAGATACCATGGAAAGCGTGGGACTAAAGGGTAGCATTGTGGGTCACCACACTAAAAGCAAGAGGTGAATCCTTACCCTGGCATACCTCATTGATGACCAACTAGGATGGCATAGAGAAAACCTGGCATCCACCTTTTCCAATGAGCCTTACTGAGGCTACCCCAAACTTCATGACCAGCAAAGTGCAGCAGCCACAGACTGTATCTGAGAACTTGAAAGGCACCTCTACTTATATTGCTATATGGACAGCACCATCCTTGGATACCTTCTATCATGTCACGGTGTTGTTCTGGACTCTGGATTAGTATCACTGGCACAGTGCCCATTTCTCGAGTTATGCCATGCCTCATACCATCCTATATCTGGGCTTGGATAGCTGTGACTTGACAAACTACTTCAAGTAGAGAATGATTGTAGCTTCCCTACCATAGCTAAGAAGGAAAATAAGTAAAATAGAAAGGATTGCTGTGGACTTTGAGGATGAGATGGCTGCTGTGACATCTTCTTCAAGAGTAGCTGCAAGCTCCCTAAAGATCAACATTGCTAGTAAAAATCGGGACTTTCCAGAGACTTTTTCCCTGTATGGAATTCTGCAACATTCATGAGATTACTTTAAATCTGATCATAAAAAATGATATTGATAAAGAAAAAAACCTATAAGTCAATGCAGAGTTGTTTGGTGAGATACCATGTGTCCTGGCATTGCTGACTAAATGCAGAAAAAAATCACAACCCTGGCACCCAACACTAAGAAAATTAAGATAATTTTATATCTTTTAAAAATTGAAAAAATATATAAATTAAAAAATTTAATTGAAATGTTTTGATTAAATCTGAATTGAATTAATTCTGAATTAATTAAGGAAATAGCAAATAATATATATAATAAATATATACATTTATTTAAATAAATCAATAAATAACAAAACAAAGTAATTTTTTTTAAAAGGAGAAATTTTTTTTTTTGCTTCACAGTAGTTTCAAAGAAAATGAAATACCTAGAAAAATGCCTAACAAAAAGAGATGAAGGATCTCTACAAAGAGAATTATGAAACTTTTAGAAAAGAAATAGCAGAAGACATTGGAAGAATATACCATGCTTCTGTCTGGGAGGAGTCAATATTGTTAAAATGTCTATTCTACCCAAAGTAATCTACAGATTTAATGCAACTCCAATAAAATACCAACATTATAATTTAAAGAACTGGAAAAGACCAGCTCTTTGTTTTTCATGGAACCAGGAAAAATCCATATAGCCAAGACAATTTTTAGTAATAAAAACAAAGCCAGAGGCATCACTCTACCAGACTTCAGGTTATATTCAAGTCCACAGTGACCACAACAGTATGGTATTGAAACAAAAAATAGACACACAAACATATGGAGCAGAATAGAAAAAACTAAGGTATGGCTGGTTTACAAAACTGATGCAGTTTCAATGTCATGTGTATGAGGTCTTACCCCTTATCTCCAGCTAATAATTGAATATATTATTGACCACTTGTACAAAGTAAGGGAACATACATTTAAGGCAGAAACTGTGTTAGTGCCCTTTCTTTTTGTTTATTTTGAAACAAAGTCTCCATTGCCTGGGCTTAAGTGCCATGGTGTCAGTCAGCCTAGCTCACAGCAACCTCAAACGCCTGGGTTCAAGAGATCCTTTTGCCTCACCTTCCTGAAGAGGCCTGTATTATAGGCACCTGCTACAATGCCCAGCTAGTGGTAGGCAGGTGGGATCTTGATTTTGCTCAGGATTGTCTCCAAGTCCTGAGCTCAAGGAATCCGCCCTCTTGTGCCTCCCAGAGATTATAGGAATGAGCCATTGTGCCTAGCCCTATACTGGTCTTTTGTATCCCCTGCTAGTATATACAGGCAATTCTTGGAGATATTTCCAGTTCTATTATAGACCATGGCAATAAAGTGAATATGACAATACAGAAAGTAACACAAATTATTTTTAAAAAGAAAAACAAGAGGTAAATCCAATCTTTTACTGCTATCCTATCTTTGAAAAATCAAACGAAAGCATTTATCCAATAAATTGGAACTGGGATAACTGGATAACCACATGTAAAAGACTGAAACTGGGGTGCCTGTGGCTCAGAGGAGTAGGGCGCTGGCCCCACATGCCAGAGGTGGCGGGTTCAAACCCAGCCCTGGCCAAAAACTGCAAAAAAAAAAAAAAAGACTGAAACTGGATACACACCTTTCACCATTTACAAGAATTGACTCAAGATGGATAAAATATTTAAATCTAAGACATGAAATGGTAAAAATCCTAGAAGAAGGTGTGAAAAACTCTTAAGGATGTAGGCCTGGGGAATGATTTTATGAAGATGACCTTGTAATTGCAACAACAAAAATAAACCAATGGAACTTCATTAAGCTTGAAAGCTTCTGCATAGTTAAAGACACAACAATCAAAGCAAAAAGACAATCTTTCAAATGGGAAAAGATATTTTCAGGTATGAATCTGACAAAGGGTTGATAAACTAGAATCTACACTGAACTCAAATTAATCAACAAAAAAGAGCAAACAATCCCATCCACCACTGGGTAGGACATCAGTCTGACTTTTTCTCTGAGGAAGACAGATAACTACCTAACAAACCTATGAAAAATTGCTCATCATCCTTAATCAGCAGAGAAATGCAAATCAAAACCACCCTGAAATATCACCTAACTCCAGTAAGATTAGCCCACATCACCAAGTCTCAAAGCTGCAGATGCTGGTGTGTATGTGGAGAGAGTGGAACACTTTTACACACAGCCTCTTTCAAAAGAAATATGGAGAATCCTCAAAGAACTCAAATTAGACCTCCTATTTGATCCCACAATCCCATTACTAGGCATGTACTCAAAAGAAAAAAAAAATCATTTTACTATAAGGATATTTACACTAGGCTATTAGAGTTCAATTTATAATTGACAAAATGTGGAAACAACCTAAATGCCCACCAATCCAGGAAAGGATTAACAAACTGTAGTATGTGTATACCATGGAATACCATTCAGTCATAAAAAATATGGAGACTTTACATCTTTTGTAGTAACCTGGATGGAGTTGAAATGCATTCATTTTACTAAAGTATCAAGAAAAGCAAATATCCAATATACTCAATACTAATATGAAGCCAGTAGATGATCCAATTCATGCCCACATGGGAGTAAAACTCAATTCAGGTTGGGGGGAGGAGGTAGAAGGGAGAGGGAAGGAGGGGGGTACTGATGTGCTCCCACTTAATGGGCACAATGGGGGTGTAGGGAACACCTCTTGGATGCAGGACACAGCTACAAGTTGGACTCTACCTAACAAATTCAAATATGGTGAACAGGTTGCTCGCACGTTAACCTGAAACAAACAAACATAAAAGAGATACAAGTTAAATTCTGTTAGATATATGTATTGTATAGTGGTGAAGTCTGGGTTTTTAGTGTACTTATCACCTAAGTGGTGTACATTGTAGTGGTAGATTCTTATAACTAGAATGGGTAAAAAAAACTTAGATATTACCCTTACAGGATGCTACTTATTCCTCCTAAGTGTTCTACATATAGTATATGTCTCTCCTGAGTATAAACATCACAAAAGTAACAAAACAAAAACACTTTTGCTCTATTCTGGGAAATTGTCATTTGTTGATAATATTTATTAAGTAAAAATCAATAAATAAGTGAATGCATGAACACAAACAGAGAAGGTAGAGTAAATAAAACCATAGTTTTCTTTTTTGCCTCATTATTAATGTAATTATTCCAAATTAAAGGTCAGTCCAATTCACAATTTTTATCTCCTAAATAAGGTAAGAATATCATTTTTATCTTCATCCATATATTATTATTAAAGAATCTCCCTCGATCCAAACAGTTTCTTCTTTCTTAGTACTTTCTCTGAAGCAAGTTTGGAGTTACAAAGTTAGGCATTTCATCTAGGTATTGTATTTTGGAAAATGTATAATTCTCTGAATTGCAAGAGGCCTATATTCACAGCTATTCATAGAAAATGAATTGCTTGCAAAAATAAAAGCAGTATGATTTTTTTCCCAAGACACACATTTGGAAACATAACAACCAATTATCCAAGTATCTATTGAAAGGAAATCTATTATTTTTCTAGTAGTTTTCTTGCAAGCAGAGTCATTTGAAATTAATAAAACTGTTGAAACTGGTGCACTTATAATTTGCTGATAATTTATTCATGATTATAAATCACTGATAATGAATCAAACTTAGGAAATCTAAAAGCTCTTTTGTACCAGAATACTATTTTTAATGACCCAGAAAAAAAGATTTTTGTGTTGCTTCTTTGCAAAAAGGGAATATTTATTAAAATCCACTATCTAGGCTCGGCGCCTGTGGCTCAATCAGCTAAGGCGCCAGCCACGGACACCTAAGGTGGTGGGTTCGAATCCCCAGCCCGGGCCCGCCAGACAACAATCATGGTTGCAACCAAAAAATGGCTGGGCGTTGTGGCGGGCGCCAGCTACTTGGGAGGCGGAGGCAGGAGACTCGCTTGAGCCCAGGAGTTGGAGGTTGCTATGAGCTGTGATGCCATGGCACTCTACCCAGGGGGATAGCTTGAGGCTCCATCTCAAAAAAAAAAAAAAATCCACCATCTATTGAATTTGGAACACTCGGCAAGAGAGTCTTACTATAGCACCTCAAATAGGCGGGCACTTTGTCAGCATAATCCTCAATGTAAAATTATATGAAACATGTTTGATGATTCTAGTTCATTTGCCATTATATTTGACTGTTAAAACTTGTCTGTGCTTTTACACATGTACCATTGGCAATGTATTCAAGCAATCAGAACTATAAATGAAAATGCCTTGTCTGGGATGACTAAGGTAAGGATTGGTGTGGACTTCGGAATTGGAAAAAACTGGGTTTATATCCTAGCTCAAGCACTAATTGGAGTGAATTTTATTAAACGTCTCTGAATATCAGCCTCTCACATGTAAACTGGAGATAGCAATGCTTGCTCTTTGGAGCCGTAAAAGAATAAATGAAATTATGTTTATAAATGGCTGGCACACACTAGGCACTGCAAGCATGGTAGTAATTATTATTCTCTTTCTCGCCAACTTCGCCTTTCTTTATGCCTTGCCAACATGTGCACATTTTGCCAGCTTTTTCCATACACCCTCTTCTTTAAACCAACCCTCACCCTCCTAGGAGAGACACATGATGCAAGGGAGTGAAATCAACAACTTGTTTGACATTTGTGGGGATTTGACACCTACAGCTGCTTATGTCAGCAGTCCTGATGTTCAGAGATACTGACTGTTGGACTGAGAAGGAGCTGCTTTAGGCATCGTCAAAAAAAGAAGGAAAGTGAGTTTCAGGAGGGCTGCCTACTTTTCCTGCTGGCTGATCACCAGCAATTTTTACCTGCTGGAGTGTTCAATAGGGGAAAAGTTAAAACCTTTTAGGTCAGCAGGGCTCAATTCCAAGAAAAAATAGAAAATGTAGTTTCTTTTATTATAATTATTATTGTAAGAGGAAATATAAAATACAGCTTTTTTTTTTTTTTTTTTTGAGATAGAGTCTGACCAAGTCACCCTTGGTAGAGTGCCATGGCATCACAGCTTACAGCAGCCTCTAACTCTTGGGCTTAAGCGATTCTCTTGCTTCAGCCTCCAAGTAGTTGGGACTACAGGCACCCACCACAACACCTGGCTATATTTTTGTTGTTGCAATTGTCATTGTTGTTTAGCAGGCCCAGGCTGGGTTTAAACCCACCTACCTTGGTGTATGTGGCTGGTGCCCTAACCACTGAACTAGAGGCACTAAACCTAAAATACAGCTTTGTTTCTACATTACTGAATGTAGGCTAAGAGTACTGCCTGGTTTCAGCTCTCTGATGCTCTGTTTTGTTCACACAAGCCCCAAAAGAAAGCAGAACTCATGTCTCTCCATGGGCACACCTTCCTGCTTAAGGCAAAACAACTAATAACTGTGGAAAAAAAACCCATAAAATCAATTTAGGAAACCAATCTATCTCTATACATAAATCTAGTCACTGCTATGCTTGTGCATATGTGTAGGCATGTGTTTTAGTGCGACCACATTATTTCATATAAGTTTTAAAAGAAAATAAAATTTTCCATATTACTTCTTAGTAATTTCTACAGAAAGACCTAACTTAGCTACTTCATTGCATGGAAAGTACAGTAGGGAAGGCTTATTATTAATAGTGTTTTCTGGCAAAACTCAGAATATTGTTTTTGATCATATAGTAGTTTTATTTTTATTTTTTGAGTAAACTCCATACTGTTTTCCATAATGACTGTATTAATTTACAGTCTCACGAATTAGGATTCCCATTACTTCACATGCATACCAGAATTTGTTATTTTTTGTCTTGACAAAGAAGCCATTCTAATCTAAGAGAAGGGATATCTCACTGTGATTTGATTTGCATTCCCTAATAATTAGTGATGGTGAGAATTTTTTTTATATACCTGTTGGCCATTTGTCTTAATGGCCAAACAAAATTATTTGGTATTTTGTTGTTAAGTTTCTTATATATTCTGGATGCTAACTCCTTGCCAGATACATAGTTTGTAAATATTTTCTCCCACCTTGTAGGTTGTCTCCTCACTTGGTTGATTGTTTCCTTTACTGTGGAGAAGCCTTTAAGTTTTGTATAATCTCATTTGCCTATTTTTGTTTTTCTCCCTGTGCTGTTGAGTTTTTTTTTTTAATTTTTTAAATTAGATCATTACTGTGTACATTACTGCATTTATGGGGTACAATGTGCTGATTTTATATGTGATTTGGAATGCTTACATCAAACTGGTTAACATAGCCTTCACCTCACTTATTTAATTGTTGTGTTAAGACATTTATACTCTAATCTTAATATATTTGACATGTACCCTTGCATTATGCACAATAGGTAGGGTCCCACTGATTACTCTCTCTCCACCTGGCACCCCCTCCCCTTCCCTCACCCTCTTCTTCTCTACTTCATTCTGGGTTATAATTGTGTTTTATATCATTCATATGAAAGTGGGGGTGAATATATATTGGTTTCATAATAGTACTGAGTACATTGGAGACTTTTTCTTCCATTCTTAAGATACTTTGCTAAGAAGAATATGATCCAGCTCCATCCATGTGAACATAAAAGAGGTAAAGTTTAAGTATTAGATAGGCCCTCTAAGGAAAAACTAAACAAATAAATAATGGACTTAAACTTGACCCTACAACAAATAGATTTAACATACGTCTACAAAACATTTCATCCTAACGAAACATCTACACATTCGTCTCATCAGCCCATGGAACATCCTCCAAAATTGATCACATGTTAGGTCACAAGTCTAATCTCAGCAAATTTAAAAGAATAGAAATTATTCTTTGTGTTTTCTCAGACCACCATGGAATAAAAGTTGAACTTGACAACAAGAATCTTCATCCTCAAATAAATCCATGGAAACCTAATAACCTTATGCTGAATGACAGCAGAGTCAAAGATGAGATTAAGAAGGAAATCACCAAATTTTTTGGAACAAAGTGACAATGAATACATGAATTATCAAAACCTGTGGGTTACTGCAAAGGCAGTCCTAAGAGGGAAATTTATAGCATTGCAAGCCTTCCTCAAGAGAGTGGAAAGAGAGGAAATCAACAACTTAATGGGTCATCTCAAGTAACTGAAAAGGAAGAACATTCCAACCGGAAACCCAGCAGAAGAAAAGGATTAACTTAGAGCAGGATTAGATAAAACTGAAAACAACAGAATCATTCAGAAGATCAACAAATCAAAGTTCAGAATATTTTTAACAAATATTTAGTAGAAAAAATTAACTCTAGGAAAGAATACTTACAATAAATGAAAACTCTGATTTACTAAGGACATGCCACATCCAACAGGATTTACTAGAGGCAAAACTGCAAAATGAATTACCAAAGGTTTGTTTTCAGAGCTGACATGGCCCTGAATTGTGGTCAACATCTGAGAGAAACTCCAGGATGGAATTGTATGTATCCCTGGGGGAGATTGAAAGAAGAGGACAAGTGAAATTTCAATTTACTGCATTTATGTTCTAAGAAAAGAAAATCACATGTTCACTTCAAAGTTTCAGGAAAAAGAACTTAATATCCAATATCATTGTTGATAAAAACTCTTAGCAAACTAGGTAAAGAAGAAAAGATCCCTATCAAAGAACATCTGCAAGAAGGCTTCTGTCAATACCACATAGGAAAAGTTTAAAGTATTTGGTCAAAGGATAAACCGATAACATCTATTATCATACTCCTATATAATATTCCTTTCTACCTCCATTTTCCTACCTATACTCCTTTCTATATTCTACTGGAAATTCTAACCACTAGAGCAAAGCCAAGAAAGATACAAAATATGTAAAGATTCAAAAATAAGGAAGAAAATCTTTCCAACTTGCAGATAATGTGGCTAAATTCAGAAAAAGACTCTAAGAGTTCATGAATAATTCTTATTAGAATTCTTATTCTATCTAATAATTCTTATTCTAATTCTTATTAGAATTAATGAGACAATTTTCAAAATGATAGATAAAAAATAAATATGCAAAAGTGAAACCCATTCTTATACATCAACAAACAAGGAGTGGAAAAATATAAACTTATAATTTTTATAAAGATATAATACCAAACATGTGTGTATTATTTATTGTGTTAATAATTGTTCTATACATTTTACATATGTAACAGTTTTACATATTGATAAATACATTAACAGGTGTCCTGCATTTCCTTTTCCTCATATTTGGGTCTAACTGAATGATCCCTTCTACTGAGCAGAATGAAGTAGAAGTGATGCCATGTGATTCTGAGATTAGGTAAAGAAATTTAAGTATCTCCCAGGATCTTATTCTCTTAGACCCTGTTACTATCTTTGGGAGAAACCTACATAAAGAGAATCTGATGTCTCATGACAATAACCAGCACCAACTTGCCAGCCAGTGAGTAAAGAAGCACAGCCCAAATTCTTGATTGTAACACTCACAAGGCCCTGAACCTGAACTCCCTGCCAAACTTCCCCCATGTTCTTGACCCACGGAAACTGTGAGAGATGATATAGGTTTTTCATTATTTTAAGATATTAACTTTTGTAACACAGAAAAAGGTAATACACCTTATGTGATCCTCACAGCATCTCACTGGATAGATGAGCCAAGAGAGGCAGAAAGAGATAAATAACTTGTGGAAAGTCACACAGGAAAGATGTGTAACTGGGAAGAGGAGTCTCAAACACAGCTAGTTGTGGTCCACAGTTTGTAGATATGGTAGATTCTGCTGGAGAACTCCATTGAACCTGGAAATTATAAAACACTGAAAAATCACCAGGCCTCAAAAAGATGTATAGTTCCTCACCAAATTTCCACTACCTCACTATGATCTAATAGTAGCTTCACCTAAACTCCCTGACATAAAAGGAAAAAACATGAGCCAAACCATATGAAACTCATGCAATTATCTGAGTCTCACCATCAGATTCCAATATGCTGAAAACATTTAAAGTCAAAGTCAGTACTTACTGTGTCACAACTTTACTAGAAATTTAAGACTGGAAACAAGACATTTTTGGCAAAGGCAGTCTTTCTCTGAGACTTGTCCTCTGGTTTTCTTCAGTGACTTGGGTGTAGCATGAAAGAAACCATAAACTGCAGAGTTGGGAGTGCAGTGAAGAGCACGGGTAAGACTACAAATGTCTATTCCAGCCATTTAATTAGTGTAAAGATTTTTAAAACCAAAATGTGTCTGCTGTTTGTAATTTTATGTTTATAAAGCTAATGTATTTATCTAGAGGATTCTAGAACAGTAGATTCTTGAAAGAGTTAACATAGATCTTCAAAATCCTGATGTTCACCAATGAAGTATTCTCTGATATTTAGATCATGAGTTAACAATGCCATATTTCAGTGAAAGCTTATTTAAAAACATCACTGTGAACTTCACACAATAGCTCCTTTTGTATAGTTCGATGATACTGGGAAATTTCTGGGTAAATGGTTTCATGAATGATGTAGGAATCCCATACTCTTTATCTGGGTCTTATATAATTCTAGTCTTTTACTTGCCTTTTCATTTTCATTCCTTTAAAAAACACTTGAGTTGTTTATTCACACACACAAAATGGCATGCCAAGTATGAGGTTGGTGTTCACATTTGCAACAGCCCATTTCTCATATGATTCCTATTACTGACAAAACCCTCATATCACCTACAGTTAACGACATGCCATTTTTTCTTTTGCAGACTTTTAGAGGTTTGGAATAAATAATAATGCATGATGTGAGGTAAATAGGTTCTCTCCTTGCTGATTTTTAAGTACAGAGGAAAAACTACAGCTAATTACAAAGTCACTAGATACATGATAGGACTATAGTGCCCCCCCACATTCTCCCCATGTCATAAACCCATGCCAAACAGGAGTGAAGACGGGGTGAGGGGGCTCATAAATTATCACATGACTCTGCTCCACATTGCCATCTCCTTCCTCCATCCTCTTGTGACATTTTTCCATTTTCACAAAGAGTATCTTCAGTCAACTCTTTTGTTACTTCCTAATTGTAGGTCCTTTTGGAAGGCTATATACTTATTTACTGCATTGTTGATCTTTCACTATGCTCTTTTCTTGAAAATTTTCTTCCTCATGTCACCAAAATCGGGGATTTATTTGGGTGCAGTAAACAGCAAGTAGCATATTGTTAAGTCTCTTATAATCCTGTGGTAAAGATTCATGAATAATTTATTTGACATGAACAATAAGAAGTAGATTTTAATCTCTTTACCCTTTTGTTCACTTTCATGAAAATTACTTTATTGGCATTTGTTGTGTGAATGTGACTGTCAGGGGGGGAGAAAGAAAAGACCAGGGAACCTAGAAACATCACCCTGCAAGGAAGACAGGTAGAAGGGAAACAAAGGCAAAGGCCACTGCGCTGTTAGGAAGGAAAGAAGAAAAATTAGAGGCTAAAGGAAAAATGTATTTTGAGAATAATCTCAAATGATAAGGAAAAATGGGGACTAATATGTCCATTGGATCTGGAAATCGGAAAAGTAATGGATGACTATGTTGGTGGGGCAGAGATGTGTCAAGGGAGTTCAGTATACTCTCAAAAGAGGGGCTGTGAGAAACAGTGGAAACAGAGCAGGATAGAAAGGAAGCATGGTGCAGAGGTAGCTCAGAGATACAAAGAAAGTGCAGGGCCAAATGACCCAGAGGAGTTCTGAGGCTATTTATTTAATCAGAATGATGAAAACTTTGGATAAGGGGGTGATCTATTTGAGTTTTATTTGCAGAAGTAGTGAAATTTTAAGAACATGGTGCAGGCATGTATCAATTTATTGTGCTTTGCTATATTATACTTTATAGATTTTGCATTTTTTACAAATCGAAGGACCATGGCAACCCTGCAGCAAGCAAACCTGTCAGAGCCACTTTTCTAATAGCGAGCGCTCACTTCGTGTCCCTGCATCACAACTTGAGAATCTGAACTTTTTCATTCTTATTATATCTGTTATTTTGACCTGTGATCGGTGATCTTTGATATTACAATTGTAATGGTCCTAGCATGCCACAGATAGTGCCAGTAAAATACAGTCAAATGAATGTTGTGTGTGTTCTGATTGCTGCACTAACTGGCTGTTCCCCCATCTCTTTCCATCTCCTCAGACTTCTATATTCCCTGAGACATGACAGTATTGAAATTTGGTGGATTAATGACCTTACAGTGGCCTCTTAGTGTTCAAGTGAAAAGTCACATGTCTCTCACTTTAAATCAAATGCTAGAAACTTAGTGAAGAAAGCATAGCAAAAGCCAAGATAAGCCAAAAGACAGGCCTCTGGTGCCAAAGAGCTAGCCAAGTTATGAATGCAAAGGAAAAGTTATTGAAAGAAATTAAAAGTGCTAGTCCAGCAAACACATGAGTGATAAAAAAGTGAAACAGCCTTGTTGCTGATATGAGAAAAGTTTTAGTGGTCTGGACCGAAGATCAAACCAGCCACAACATTTCCTTAAGCCAAAGTGTAATACAGAGCAAGGCCTAACTATCTTCAATTCTGTGAAGGCTGAGAGGCAAAGAAGATGCAGAAAAAAAATTGAAGCTGGCTGTGGTTGGTTCAAGGGGGTTTAAGGAATGAAGCCAGCTTTGTAACATAGAAGTTCAAGGCAAAAGCAGCAAGTGCCTTTGTAGAAGCTGCAGTGATTTATAAAGACCTAGCTGAGATCATTAAGGCAGGTGGCTGCACTATACAACAGATTTCCACTGTAGATGAAGCAGCCCTCCATTGAAAGAGACTATTTAGGCCTTTCATGGCCAGAAAGAAGTCTGTGCCTGGCTCCAAAGCATCAGAACAGGCTGACTCTCTTGTGAGGGGCTAATGAAGCTGGTGACTTTAAGTTAAAGCCAATGCTCATACACTATTCTGAAAATTTTAAGGTCCTTAAGAATTATGCTAAAAAATTTGTAAAGCTCTATGCTCTACAAATTGGAAAACAATTCCTAAATTACAGAACATCTGTTTATAGCAAAGTTTGCAGAATACTTCAAGCCCACTGTGGTGACATATTGCTTAAAAAAAAAAAAGTTTCCTTCCAGAATGTTATCTCTCATTGACAATGCACCTGGTCACCAAGATCTCTGATAGAGATGTAGAGATGTACAAGGAGGTTAATGTTGTCATCCCTGCTAATACAATATACATTCTGGCATTCAGAATCAATTTTGATTTTCAAGTCTTATTATTTAAGAAATACATTTAGTAAGGCTATAGTTGCCATCCATAGTGATTACCCTGACGGATTTGGGCATAGTAAAGTGAAAACCTTCTGGAAAGAAATCACTATTCTAGATGCTATTAAGAATATTTGTGATTCATGGGAGGAGGTCAAAACATGAACATTAATAGGAGTTTGAAAGAAGTTGGTTCCGACCCATATGGATGTCTTTGAGACTTCAAAGAAGAGCAAATGTGGTAGAAATAGCAAGAAGTAGACCCTGAAAATATAAATGAACTGCTATGTTCTCATGATAAAAGTTAAAAGGATGAGGAATTGCCTCTTGTAGATGAGCAGAGTCTGATTTCTTGAGATGACAACCACTCCTGGTGCAGATACTGTGAACATTGTTGAAATGACATCTAAGGATTTAGAATATTGCATAAACTTGGTTGACCAAGCTAGGGCAGGGTTTGAGTAGACTGACTCCAATTTTAAAAGATGTTCTACTATTGTCAAAACACCATCAAGCAGTATTGCATGCTACAGAGAAAACTCACGAAAGGAAAATTTGACTGATATGGTAAACGTCACTGTTCTTATTTTAAGAAATTGCCATTGACACCACAACTTTTAGCAACCACCATTCTGTTCTATCAGCAATTATCAACACAGAGGCAAGACCTTCCACCAAGAAAAGATTATGACTCACTGAAGCCTCACATGAACATTAGCATTTTTTAGCAATAAAGTATTTTTAACGAAGTTATGTACATATTTTAGATATAATGATATTGCACACTTAACAGACCACAATATTGTATAAACATAACTTTTATATGCACTGGGAAACAAAAAATGTGTGTCACTCAATTTGTTACAATATTTGCTTTATTATGGTAGTCTGGGCCTAAACCTGAAATATTTCCAAAGTGTGACTGTGTATGCATACTTGTTACACAGGACAGTCAGTTACACGACAGAGTCAGTTATAGCACTTTTCATAGTAGATTGGAACTTCTGCTGTTAGCCATGATTTGGTTTCAGATTTACCCTCCTACCATAACAACTATAAAACTGGGTGAAGCAACATTGTAATTATAATGTAATATGATTATATGTAATAAAATGTAATGTTATAATTTGGACAACAGGCAGTGTAAGCCTGTGATTCTTGAGAAAAAGGAATTATGAGACAGAAGTTTTCCCTTTCTTTCTGGAGGAACTACAGATTCAGTCAGTGATGCCCAACTGGAGTCAGCACCCACTAAAATGAGCAGCAAGACACAGAAGATTAGCTTTATAATGTGGAATAAACATGGAGGATTACAGTACCAAAGAATTCAAAGTTGTGCAGGAAGTAGGCAGGAGTCAGAAAGACTCTTGGCAGAAAACAACTTCTATGGAGATGAGATCTGAATAAACACATTCTGTAGATGGACAAATAGGTTCAAAATGAAAATATTAAAATATAATTATAGGCTTGGCACCTGTGGCTCAATCGTCTAGGGCGCCAGCCACATACACCTAAGGTGGTGGATTCGAATCCCCAGCCCAGGCCCGCCAAACAACAATGATGGCTGTAACCAAAAAATGGCTGGGC